>JAHREE010149646.1:0-10497 GCA_033628505.1 Tringa tobata | reverse complement strand
GCAGCCCTGCTTTGGCAGGGGAGTTGGACTAGATGGTCTCTAGGAGGTCCCTTCCAACTCTGATAATTCTGTGATTCCATGATTCTGTGATTTGCCTCCCCTGGGCAAGAAAGTTTTCCCCACGATATTCCACACTGGGACTGGTGATTCAGTCCTTTGTGTGAGCAGGCTCCACACCTAACACTTCTGGACTGAGGAGATCTGGGTAAGCTGGGCTGCTACACTCTGCCAGCTCCTCAGCAACACCATTCAGCAAATCCTTTCTGTCAGATGGCCTCAAACATGTCACTTCACCCGCTTTAGTTTTCCTTTCTGGAAAACTGGTAAAATGAGGCTACTGATCTTTGGAGAAGATCATCAGTACTACCTATTAGTGACATCTTCTTCTCTTGTTACTATTTGTATTACCCAAAAATCAATGGGAATATTCTGGCTGGTGAGATTTTCTCCATGCTGGCTTGGCCATCTGTAATTTGGGTGGCTGAGCAGGACATCAGTGCTGTGCCATGATGGGAATGGTTTGACCACCCTCCTCCCAGAAAATGGCTTCGAGTCCATACTTCTGGGCAAGGTTCGCTGAGAGGTATAAAACACTCTGGCTTTCTACTCTGGGTCTAGGTGGATTATTGGTGAAAACACATGGCTGTTCAGGGAGGGGATGATTTATATTCGGCAGCTGGAGTTGTATCTGCCAGGGCAAAGGCACAACCTCAGTCTAACACGTACTGTAGTTCCAGATCTGAAGCGTATCTCTGAGTTCTGCCCTCCTCATTGTAGACTTAACAAGTGACTCGATCCTTTGGCTGCTGAACAGCAAGAAGAGAGTCTAGGGACACTTCACAGATAAAGGATCTGAGATAGAAGTTTTCTTCAGATTTCCAGATCAGCTTTCTTGGTTTCTCCCAACCACTGCTGTGTTGTATGCAGTTTCTGAATGCTTCTTCTCAGAAATGCTCCCAGGAAAAGTACCAGACAAATACATGTTACTTTTATGTTGATTTATTGCAATTTTTTTTTTTTCCCCTCCAAAAGAGATATCACTTTGCTGCCTGGAATTCAGTCCCGTGCTTTTGAACATCAAAAGTTTTACTTCAGCCTTCCAGCTTCAGCAGTTGGAAATAAAAACAGAAAGGAAGGGGACCGAGCAGGCAGGTGCAGTAACAAAAAATGTATCTCCGCTTTCTCCTCTGGCTGTGTTTTATGTCTCCATGATTTTTGTATTCTTTCTAATTTCTCTGTGCGTTATTCTTTGCACATCTCAAAAATTAGGGGGGAAAGTGTGATTACTAGCAGTCATACACAGTTTCTAGTGGTAACTGTCAAATGTGGAACGCAGCAACATCAGTTCTATGAGAGGTGCAGGAGCAACCCATTAGTTTCAGGTGACTTTCCCCCTTTCATTTTTTTTCTTTGCTTCTGGCCCTGCTCCAGCAACAGGCACACATGGAGCCAGACCAGCCATTCTGTCTTTTTCCAGCTGTGATGCAGGAAGAGGTCTCTCCTCCGTAAGAAACTTTTAGATTGTCCCTACTTAATTTAGAATGAGAGAAGAAAAACTAAAACGCTGAGGAGGGTGAGGATTTCTAATGTACAGCAACCCTGACCCCCAAAGCCTTTTCTACAAAAGCTGCTGCTGCTGCTAAGTCTGCCTGGTGGTGGTGGTGGTGCCTGTCTGGATGGTGGTGGAGAATGCAAATTTATCTCTTTGAGAAGCTGCACATCTTCCAAGAAACAGAACAGGTGAAAACCAAGTCTTCCCCTTCACTTTAGGCTATCAGTTGCCACTCTTGAAGCTGCAACACAACACTGAATAAATATTTCTGGAAAGTTTTCAGTGCTCCTGAAACGAATGTAGGATTCCTGCCACAGGGTAGTTTTGTGTTTAGCTCACTGTCGGAAACTCCTGGTCACCAGCCTTCTGAAAATTGCAGCTTCTGTAGGAACCTGTCAGGGTAAGGAAGGCTGATGGCCACCAGCAGGCATAGCTGCTGATGGGCAAGGAAAGACCTTGAGTATCGGAGAGGTTAATGGGTGTGCTGACCACCATCAGAAGCGTTTTAGCCTCGTAGAGAGCAGGATAGGTGAAATGGCAGGAACATTATCCGGAGCTTTAGAGCAGGATGAACAGAAGCCGAGCCACAGGATCTGTGGGTTTCTGGGGCTGGGGCTGCAATGCAGCAGCTATGCTTTTGAGTTTTCTCTGTGGGGAAGAAACAAACAAGCAAGAAACCAGCAGCAGGAAAAGCCAGGAAAAGAAGGAGAAAATTTGAGATGCACTGGTACGATGATGTTGAGAGGGAGCCAGAAAACTGAGCCGGCTTGGAGTGCTGGAAAAAGAAATTGCCTCTTATTTATTTGTATTGTGCTGAGAGAAACAAAAATTTGTACATGTTCCCTAAAAAGAAGAAGGACTGCATGCAAACAATACTTGATTACATCATGAGTTTCTCTTTCTAACAGAAGTAAGTCAGCAAGACCCTGAATATTGGCTAATCTCTCATGCTAACATGTTTGGGGTGGATTAATGAAGAACATGTTCTTTATGTTATATTGTGTTATATTCTGGTTTCTCCCTTTTTTGATTTCTAAAAATTCCCAGTTAAGGCATTGACCCTAGTATAATGAATTTAAGACTACCAACAATGTGTCCGCTTTTCTTAGTGTTTGCAGACCCTTAAAGAGATCCATCTGTGATTGGGAGAAAAAAAGAAACAAGGCATGCTTCTGATCAGCTTCTATCGAATATCTGTGTGTTTCAATAACACTTGTTGAAGACTCCTTAACTCGTAAGCAGAGTAACAAAGCTAGATTTACCTGATGTTTCCATTTTTTAATACACAGCACTTTTTTTTTTTATTCCATTACAGAAATTTCTTAGGCAACTCTTGCCCTACTCATTGGAAACGAGGCATCAGAGCAGGTGTGAAGATGACTTCACATGGCTCAGGGAAGTTGACATCACCACGACCTCCGGAAAGCAAAGGCAACAAAAGTTAATGATATTTATCTCCTGCTTTTCACACAGAAACATCCCAGAAGACTGCAGAGATTACATAGAGAGGGACCATTTCACCCATCACTGAAATTCATTCACCTCTGTACCATCTCTGTGCTTTGCAATGCTCCCATTATGTGCATTAATGGACCCATAAAACATTCCTTGGTATGCTTTAATACTACGGAATATTTCTTCCTATGGTAGGTCCCAACTGACTGAAGCGATTCATCTTGCTATTTCCTTTGGATGTTTCAAGATGTTTATTTTTATTTTTGACACATTTCAGCATAAGCTGCTCCGGCAGATATCTCAGCCTGTGAGCATCTTGAAGATAACAGCTTGGTTCTTTCGTTCTGTAAAATAGTCAGGTCACTAACAGCTGTGCATCCCAATGATCACAAGGAAAATGCTTTCTTACGGAGCATCTCTCAGAATACTTTAAAAATAACGCTGAGATTACTCCACATCCCAGATACATTTGAACTTGATTCACTACACCGTCTCTTTAATCATCCCCTTGACAGAGAAGGATTTAAACAATTTGTCATACCGACGATGTCTGCAGAAAAGTGGGAAAACATATTGACCTGATCCAGTTCCTATGATGTATATGTTTTTAAGTTCAAGCAGATGCACAATTCTGCTTAAGTCAAAGAACCCATACATGCTTAATTTTTAGCATGTGTTTTAAAAGCTTTGAGTGGGGCTCTAATCTTCAGACATTTCTTTCACTGTCAGCTTTTCCCCTTCTGATGTTGGATTATCAAACAGCTAGAGATTAGCTCTTTGTGCTGAGGTTGGCCTCTGCTCTCCTTACACACTCTGAGCAACTCTGGTGAGGAGTTCATAGAAATCAGTGAGGTCAAGTGGTAGTCAACCTTGAAACTCTTTTAATTATAATTTACAAAGCTTTCCAGGCTGGTAAACAGGCTGCCTAGCAAACACTAACCCTTGCAGACTTTCAAGGGTGCAAGAATAAATTTTCTTAAGACAGAGTTTTTTGTATGACACAGACTGGAAATATGAACATAATCTCCTTCATAAATTTTAATGTCTCTTAAAAACACGTATTGAACATATCGAGAAAATTTAGGAGGAACACCTTCACTTCCAATTTACATCTTCCCAGCACTTAATATAGCTAGTAGTGAGCTATCATCATGGAACAGCTACAAGTTCTCAGTGTCTTGAAGGTTTCGGGACACTTTGCAGGGCCTGGCTGCTGTTAGGCTATGAATTAAGGCAGATGTTGGCAGATGTTACTTGCAGCTTTTTCTCTGTTATTGCCCGTCTTCTCTGAGGCTGCAATCTGAGAGGTGCACAGTGGCTCTTCCTCTTGCTGTGTTCAGCCACCCCTTCCCTTTGTCAGTCTTGGATCCACTTAGCATTCCTGAAACATTACAGCTCCTCTGTCCCTTTAAAGTTCCTTTATTAATCGAATCATGGATCTCCATGTTCCTTTTGCTTTGGTTTCCTCTCTGACACATTTTGGATCTCCTTTACTTGCCCCAGTGATTTTAATTTACTCTTTTAATTACGGAATTTTCTCTGCTGTCCCTTGGTTCCCTTCACCAGTCCCTTCACAGAACATCAGCTAATGTAAATCAGCACAACTCTCCTGATCACAAAATGCTTTTTCTGGAATACTGCCGCCTGGTAGGAGGTTGTGGACCGTGTGTCTCTGGGGAAACAGTGCAGCATCCAGTTTGTTCGCAGCAGTTTGGCTTCCAAGAGATGCTGCAACCAGTGTGACCAGAAATGGGTAGGACATAGCAGCCCTGATGCTTCCTTCCAACCCTCCTCAGCCTCCCCCAACCTTCCCTCAGCTCTCTAATCTTCCTCTTTGTTGTAGCTTCTACCCAGAATCATAGAGCATGGGATAGTTCAGGTTTGAAGGGGACTCCTCCTGCCCAAAGCAGGGATGGCTCTGAGATCAGAGCGGGTTGCTCAGAGCTGTTTCCAGTTGAGTCTTAAAAACCTCCAAGGATGGAGATTGTACAACACCTCTTGGCACCACTGCCTTAATAGTGTCTTTCCATACCATCCTTCTGGCGTGTTGTCAGGCTCTTGGTGTGCTTTGCTCCCATTTATTCCCTTGCTTGGTATTTACACGGCAGCCTCGGTGCATCAACTGAGGGGTCTCTTCTAAGCAGTGCCTGACCTCTGCTAGTACTGAAATCACAGGCACTATTCATGGATCAAGGCCGTATCCATTGTAAAGAAAAGGAAATGCAGTCTGGACCTGAATTACTTTCTGCTATTACGCAGTTCGGTACCTAAAGTGTGTCTCAATTTGCTCTGCATAATTTGTTAGCCTGATGTAGAGTTGCTGATGCTCCCTTTTCATTTAAAAAACATAAAGACCAAAATTTTCAAGCTGCACAAGTCTAGTTTTAAAAAGAGCCATTAATAAACATTTTTCTACATCTAGCTGGATAAAAATATTTCTGAGCTTGGACCAGCACTTACTTAATTAAATATTAATTATCTTCTACTATTTCTAGCCAAATTATCAGCTATTGCAGAGAAGTGGAGAAAAGCAACAGCATTTTAGAGTCATGAGACGTGTCAACATTTTTAAGGAACATTTTGATAAAAATGGAAAGAAAAAGAAAACATCATGTTAATAATGGCAAGGATGACCTTAACCTTTTGGATGCTGAGGCTGTCTTAGTAATATCTATTTTAGTGATCATTTGAATTTGCAAAGAGAAATAAAACAGTAGGGCAATGCAAGCTGGATTGGAGGACAGATTTTATTTGTGAGAGTTTGTGTTTTAATGCTTTTGGCTGTGTTCAAGAGCTGACGACTTCTGGAGTTATCTCACAGGATCTCAGCTTGTAGCAGTGTAATGTGCTGTTGTTCCAAAGCGACAGAGAAGCGTGTTCAGTAAGCCTCTCACTGGAACTGCACAGCCTCCCAGTACTCAAATTCATTTCAGTCTGACTGTAGGAAAGCAAACACATTAGGACATGGCTTCAGAGGGATTTTCTAAAATACAGTGAGACAGATTTTGCCACTTTTACTTACTTTAAGCAGTATCTGGAATGAAGGTGGCAGGAAATGGCCATGTAGTAGCGCTGTATTAACTAATTGTTTATCTGATTTCTGGCATTATTCTTCACATTTTCCCCTCCTCTGCCAAGCTTTTATAGTAAATGGTTTTGAGTCATTTGCTATCATCCAACTTCCCGACTTTCAGAGTCATTATCTCTTTGTTGCAGTTGCAGTAATGCATCGTGCCTCTAAATTACAAGGCTAGATAGTAGTGACTCAGGTCCCCTTTTAATCACCCACAGTCCGTCTGGCAGAGTAGCTTCAGAAGACTATTGACAAAAAGTAGAATTTTAACACCTCTTCATCTAATTGCCCCGTTCCCCTCTCTTTGCCTGCAGAGCTAAATGGAGATCTCTTTTGGTGGTTATTATTGCAGTAATTTTAAAAATAAATAAATAACCCAAATTATTCCAGGAAGTCCCTGCATTTTCACCCTAATCAAAAATCCTATTGCAACTTGTTTGGACAAAGCTTTGTCTCTTATCCTGCAGCACATCTGGCGTGGGTTTTGATTCTGTGAAGTCGATTTTGACCCCTGATTTTGGAGCGGGCTGATTGTTTTATCAGTACTTCAGATTGTAGCCTTTTCTTTTTTCCCTTCAGCGGGCTTTGTCTCAAGCCCTGGGACAAAGGCTGACAATGCCTCTTAGGCTTAGAGACTGCCGTGTCAGTTTACAATGCCAAATGCATCATTTTTAGTAAATGCACATGACAGCTGGTTATCAGATCAGAAAACAAGTCCTCCCTTGAAAAGACAAATGCTATGGAAGAAGGTGGGCACAGACTATGCATATTACCGTGGCAGTTTTCCACATGCCCCTTGTTGAGTCCCAGAGAGGCTCCACAATGGGACCACACATCCCATGCCCCCTCGCCATCACCCCTCTGGCTGAGGACGAGCAGCAGGGAGGGGAGCAAGTCCCTGTGGCTCCTGTGGTGTCAAACACAGCATCAAGCCCTGGGGAGCGCAGCCTCATGGCAGGATCATCTGTGCCTGTGTCATTCCTAGCGTGTCCCTCTAGCCTCCTCCTGAAGACTTCCAGTAGCAGTGACTTCAAAATTTCTCCACAGAATCTGATCAATTAGAAACTTCCTTCCCGCTGTCTCACCTCAATCTCCCTTTCATCAATGTAGACCTTATTATTTTGTCCATTCATTAAGGGAGGTGAAGTCCACCTGCCAAGCTCAGCCCATAGAGGAAGGTGAGATAATCTACTGACAACTCCCCTAAAGGCATATCTAAATGACTACAAATATGCCATAACCTATGTCCATCAGCTGCCCAGAGAAAGTCTCTGCTGCTCTGTGCTCAGTCTCTTCTTATTTAGTAGAGTTGAATGGGATTCAGCTACTTTTTCAAGGTTTTGCAAGGGTAGCAAGTCTGAAACATTAAAACTATATTCAGGAGAGGAACTTCAAGAAATATCAGATAGCTCATGGGATGAATAGTTCCTATATAATTCTGAAGAATAAAAAAGGACTGTCAGTGTACTAAGCTTTTAAAATATATAAATAAGTTAGATCCAAATAAAAAGAACTATATGCATATGTGATTTTTGATCTTACATTTGGAGTCAGCCATGCTTTATGTCGCCCAGAAAGCTGCTTTCTGGGTCTTTTTGTGGGATCTACCTCATAGCAATTTCTAAAATTAAAGCTGTATCCCTGCAAGTGTACATAAATGTGGTTGCATGTAAGAAAGCTTGGAAAACCACTGACACAAGAAGAAAGTCTGTGTTAAAAGTATTCAAAAAGTGGATCTGACACATGCAATATGTAAAGCCAGGAACCCTTTTACTCACACCCTATTTCATCCTTAAAGAATGAAGCATCACAGTAGAGAAGCTTTATGGGAAGCAGTTTTAAGCTGGCATTGATGTTTTACTATCTGGAAATCAATTTCAGTCTTAGACAGTGGAGCTTCCAATTTTAGTGCCTGCTGCGGGTAGAGATACGAGATCCTGACACACAAGTTGGGTCTACAGGAACTCATGCAAGTGGTGAACTTCATGTTTTGTCATGATGCCCAACAGCACCAGCGAGATGGTGCTCTATGGACAAGTCCTACAAAGACTGGCACCAGATTGAACACCTTTTGTGAGGAGATAAGCCTTTTGCAGCCCAAAATGAATGAGCAACTGATTCACTGATCTCATTTTTTTATATATATACATATTTAAAGAACAAGTCTTGAAGCTTGCTGAGGATGCATGGAGTTGGACAAGTTTATTGCTGTGGATTCATAGGCACAAGCTGAGTAGTTGGAATTTCCAGATTTGCTCAACAATTCTGCTAAAACTATTTTATTCCCTCAAGCACATAGCGTTTATTCTGTTTTTTTCAGCGAAGTGCAAATATTGATTATGAGATAGCATGTACACAAAAATCCTACAACAAAACAAAACAAAAACAAACCCCGACAATAAAATAAAAAGTCTGTCAGTTTAAGTTTCCCAGAGGGTGGGAAACTTAGGGATTTTGGAGCCCTCATTAGCTGAGCTCCACACACAGAGGTTAATGCAACTTGACCCATTGACTGACGGAGTGATAAATGGATTTAAGAAGTAGTTGCATTATGCACCTTCTTCTGTGGTGAATCCAGCATAGGAAGTCTCTGTGGTCTCACCTGTGTCTCCCATGGAAGCAACTTCTCCCCATTTTTGGACTGCACTTCTCTGTTCCTTCAGCTGAATGATGACTGCTGGAGGGACCACTGGAGTAACCCAGCAAAATCACAGCTTTTACTCACATCATCGCACTTGTTCCCCAAGGTGGAGCTTAGGTCCCAAGCACCGCAAAAGCCCACCTGCAGGGAGGATGAAACACAGCTCTGGGATCTTCAAGACCTTTTTATGACAGCTTCATCAGGGGAAACAGGGGAAACGTAGTCCTGTGCCACCCCCTCAGGCTACAATCAGACCAGACAGCCGACCTCCTCCTACAGTTTGCTCCTTTTGAATAGCACAGTCCCACTTCCCACTCCTTGGATCCACCACCACAGCTTCTTGCCTTCCCTGCCCTGTCCTCCATCTCCTGGTCCCACCTGCTTGGATCCCAGCACCTCTCCTCTCTTTGCTCTGAAACTCATCTGTCTGCACAGCAGACGGATGCAGCCAGCCAGCCTGGCAGGCTCACTGGCTTTTCCTCTGCTGGGCTGGATCTCTGCCACTTTACGGATTACGCCCCGTGGCTCTGCTTTCAGGGACATTTGCCAGGGAAACACTGCTGGCTTGGGCACTTCTTTTTTTTTTGACAGGAGTGGCTTCCCTGCTCCTCTGCCATGCCTGCTGCTGTGTTGGTCCCGCTGTTTGCTGGGCATCACAAGGAACCATGACGACAAATGATCTGGAGAAAGAAACCTCCTCTCTTTTCTTTACAGTTATTTTAGCCAGAGCACTTCACTGCTATTGCTTTTCACAGCCCTGCAGACAGCTGAACGACGGGACAGAAATTACTGAAGCCACCCAACAGCTGCCAAATGGAAATGTCACAGGAGCCACAGCCTCAGACTGATGCTGAATAGTAGGTTGTGATTTTTTGTTCTTTTTTTTTTTTCTTTTTCTTTTTATTCTTAAATTTTTTGCTTTGGACTTTGCGTTACATCACACCATTTTGGAAAACTGTCCTTTTTTTAGAACTAGCAAGAATTCCTCATCGTTATAATTTGGAAGAGCCAGGCAGTACCTTTCGATAAAGCTGTGAAAATAAGCCAACTATTTCCTCCCTGAATTTTCTAGGCCTGTTAGTATCTATGCTGTGTCAGTTAATGAACTGCTTAAATCATACAGTGACTCTTATTCTTGCTCACTACATGCCTTACGGGTTTATCAACCTAACAGCTTTTTTTCTTCTCCCTTCAGGTTTTGAGAGTTCAGTCCTGACCTTTGACTAGACGACTGCCACAGGATTTATCCTACAGTTCCATGTTTTGTCATATAAACTGACAATCCAGCAGATAGCCCCATGCTCTCGCAAGCACAAACGACTTGGATGTAAGGTTCACAGAAAGGGAGGGGGGATGTGGGATTTAAGAGGAGAAACGATGTGCTTCCTCTTCTCTCTCCAGCAAGAATCCTTCCCTGAACATAACGCAAACAAACAACGCAAACAACATTGGGAGGATGAGGAAGAGTGTGTCCCCAGGGAGATTCATCATGATCTAGTGCCACGATGAACTATCGTAGAGGAATTGCAGACAGATAACATGCAATCAGTCATTAATATTACAGAATACAGGGCTTCTTCACTCTTGCAGGTTAGGAAGACAACTGGCTGGCCATCAGAGAATGAGCAAACCGTTCCCCGACACCTTCTTCCTCATTCCACCTCTCCCCTCCCACCCGCTCTCAGTTCTTCTCTCTGATTGCTCTGATGTCCTTTTTGATGAAGTACTACTAATTGCAAGGGTGCTAACCTACTTTTCTTCGAAATATTAAAGTCA
>JAHREE010149643.1:0-10784 GCA_033628505.1 Tringa tobata | reverse complement strand
TCCGTGCTCTTGGCCTGTTGGCATGGCCCTTTTCTGCACCTCTTGCCCACATAACTGCTCCTCCAGCTGGGGTGAGCACTGTTTCTCTTGCAAAACAATGGGCACACAGTGCAGGGTGGCTAGGATGGGACCTGGGGACAGCTGACCCTCTCCAACCCTGGCACTGCCCCCACTCACTACTTACCTCCCTGCTCTGGGATAGCTGTTGGTGACTTACAAGGCACAGGGAAGTGATGGACTCTGGGGCTGATGCCTTAACCTACTCCGCTGGCTGAAGGTGCTGGGGTCCACAGCCCCACCACTGACACCCGATCACTGGCACTACCAGGATGCATCAGCTTCACGCCTGAACCTCGTACAGCTCTTTCAGGCTGGTGAGTCTCTCCTCCTTAACTGCTTGCAAGTGCTACTGCAGGAGAGGAGACAACTGGACCATCCAGTAAGGCATGGGAGAGGTGGGAGAGAAGGGGACAGCCCTCCTGTGAGACCTCTGCCTGGGAGAAGGTCCTCGCATTTCCTGTCATGCAATGTTTCAGGCATTGCCCTCACACTTGGGTCCCTCTCCCAGGAGGGGATCTCTGCAGGCACTGGGGAACAGGGAGAAGGACCCCTGGGCACAAGGGGACTTATTACCTCCAGCTGTAGCTGTGTTAGTAGCTCCTTGAGCCTCCAGAGCTCCTGGTGCCTGCTCTGGTACCACTGGGCCAGGTTGTGGCTCTGGGAAGAGGAGCCAGAGGCAGGGGTGAGCTCCAGTCACTGCCCCGGCTGTTGCACATGGGCTGAGGAGGGGACATCAGCCTCTCAGCTGAGCTGTGGTGTGGTGCCCTGTGCCTCTTTCTTCTTTTCCTCTTGTGTGGGTAATGTGCCAGAGCCTTAATCCCTGGGTGCACTGCTCATCTGTCTGACACGCCTTGCTTTTATTGTTCATTTCTGTTCATAGAGCATGCAGAGCTCAGGCAGCAGCTCCATCTCCACCTCAGCCATCCACTGGGGCCTCAGCTGCCTGCAGGAATGGGAAGCCATGAGTTCCCCAGTTCATGCAGACCCTCCTGCCGCCATCTGCCTCCCTTTGCACCAGCACTGGGGCCCCTGTCACACACCTTCCCAGCCTCCCCTCTCGCAGCACTCAGCAGCGTTGGCATCAGCCCAGCTGGCTCCCAGCTCCAACAGCCAGGCGTTTGCATCCTGCAGTGCCTTCCTGTCCTCCTCCAGCACCCCACCCTTGCCAGCAAGGCTACTCGGCCTGTACATGTGTGCCCTGCTGTGTCAGAAGGATCTCTGTGCAGCCCTGCCATCCACCTTCCTTGAAGAGGAGTTGAACCCAATGAGTAGACTACGCAGCTTGACATGCACAGGAAAAGCCTAGCAACATTACTGATGACCAATGCAGTGCAGAGCACATCCACGCCAGCACCTTCGCCAGACTTCCCAAAACCACTCATAGCACACCCAAACCACTCCTGGGGAAAAACAGCTTTATGAAAATCAAAGGTTCTCCTGAAGACTCAAGACATTCCCATGTCTTTTCCAGAGTATCAAAGCAGAGGGATTTGAGCCTCTGCTCTTCTCTGGAACTTGCAGTATCTGGCAAAAGCCAGCAGCTGCAATTTGCAGTGCTGCCTTCAGTACAAGTGCTTTCTTTGTCCTTCTTGCTCCTTACTTAGCTGTTAAATGTGACTGTGGCTGACAGTCCTTTATCTGTGTTGACTCCCAGCCTCAGGTGCTGGGGGTCGACTTGGAAGTCAAGCCAATGCTGGAATGGCTGACTGAGGAGACTCAGCAACAAGCTTTGGGAGAGGTGGCAGAAGAAGCAGAGCACACCTGTCTGTAGAGGAAGTTTGCTGAGATGCAGTGTTGTGACCAGCAGGAGAAGCAACCCCAAGAAGAGGAAGAACAAGACACATAACTTCAGGATGTCAGAGCATAGTCCGAACCTGTAGGTAGAGCTTTGATATGGACCTTCCCTACAAGCCCCAGCCTGTAGTGGTTTATCACAGTTTTTCACAGAGGGAAACAGCAGCAAAAGAAGATGTTTGCCTCACAGCTCTTTGTTGGAAACCCTTGGTTTCTATATTCATTTCATCTGCTTCTATAGTAGAGGGAGACCGAACAATAAGGGGCAGACGTGTTCTTCCTGTAGGATCTCAGCCAGAAGAGCCTGCTTTTGTCAGCTCTTGGAAAGCCTTTTGCAGTGACAGCACACAGTTCAGATGAACAAGAGAGAGGAGGAGCAACACAGACTTGCACAATGAGCTTGCTCTCCCTGTTTCCTTCCTTGTCAGCAGGCCATGAGCAGGAAACTGTGCCTCCAGGCCCTGGCTCTGATGACCAAGCCCATGTGAGCAATTAACTCGACAAGGAGCCAGGCTCCAGCTTGGGAGTGCAGTAAATTATATACTTTGCCTTGTAGCACTGGTACCTTCTTATGATTTTCAAAGGAGAAAAGTTGCTCGTGGTTTATCCTGTCCCCACCTGCCTGGCCTGACAGGACCCTGTGCTGAAGCTGGCCATCACTGTTCACAGCCTGACTCTGTGGCACCAGGACTGCCCCCAGGCTTCCCTCTCCCCAAGCATGTGTGTCGTGGTTTAACCCCAGCTGACAGCTAGGGCCACACAGCTGCTCCCACAATTCTCCCCCTTCCCCAAGAAGTGCAGGGCGAAAAGGAGGGGAAAGAGCAAGGAAGAAACCTTGTGGGCTGAGATAAAGACAGTTTAATAGAACAATATCAGAAAAGGAAAACAACTATTAATAATAGTCTTCCCTTACCCTCTCGCTGCTCAACCCTTATTTATATACTGAGTATGATGTCTATAGTATGGAATATTTAATTGGCCATTCCATTGTTCTGTCTTCTATAGGAAGCTGGAAAGAGTCCTTGAGAAGTATAAACATCGCCTAGCAACAACTAAAACAATATGCATTATTGACATTCTTTTCACAGTAGAAAGAAAATTAACTCTTTCTCAGCTGAAACTAGGAAACATCCCCCAGCCTCCATGGGAGAGAATGTGCTGCAGATTTACTCCATCCACAGCATTCAGAAACTTAAAGGTCAATTACGAGGTTGGGAAGAAAGAGCTTTGGCCTTGTCCAAAGCTATAGTAGAAGTCAAACTTTGGGAGTCTTGGCTGGATGAAGGGAGCTGGTTGTCTCTCTTGGAGCAGCACAAATCTTTTTTCTTCCTGCTCCTTTAGCAGAGTTGGGGAAACCGAAACACAAAGTTTGCTTTCAGGTCACCATTTATCCCTAATGAGCTGAACTTCACAGCTTTAGGAAGTCTCCCCTTTGGTGACCCCAGTTTTAGGAGAGCACCTCAGGGTGTCTTCTAAGCACAGAAGGAAGTCAGACATACATATGGTCGTAGCAAAACAGACATATTTTCCTGTTTTGCTGTGCCAATCTGGCTCAGCGCTGCTTAGCAGCTCCTGTGATTAGCCTCATCTGCATGATTTGTTTGTCCTTATAGCTGCATTTTCCCCTCCTTGTTGTGTTCTTCTGTTGAATATCTTCATTCCCTTCCAAAGGAGCAGTCCACCATGCTGGCCTATTCCTGCTGGTCATGGGATTGCTGTACCTTTACTTGATACTTGTGATGTGGTTGTCTTCATAACACCCATCATTGGTCAGCCACTTCTTTAAACTAGTGCTCTCCCTTCTGGTGTTTCTCATTCCTACCCTTTTTCATGTTCCTGTCTTGTTAGTGTAAGTCAGAGCTGGCTATCTGCATGCACAGATAGATTGGTATGTCGCATACACAGACCTTCCAGTACTTATACTTACACTCTTCTCCCCGAACCTTGCTCTTCAGCAGAACAGTGTCCTTCATGTTGCACCATGGCTGAGTTATCCTGCACAGACGTTCATGGGTGTGGCCATGCCTCCTTGCAGCGCTTTACACAGCCTGTTCACAAATTCACTTCACTGGGGGAAGGAGAACAAGAAGTTAAAACATGTAAAGCTCTGTAGTTTTCAGGCTGTAGTAGATCAGGAGGTAGTGTCAATGCCACCTAAGATGAAAGGTGGAAGCATTGCAGAGAACTGTCCTGAAATGTAAGGGGCAGTGGCTTTAAACTATAAAAGGATAGGTTTAGATAGAAGGAAGAATTTTTTTATCACGAGGGTGGAGAGACACTGGAACAGGTTGCCAGAGAATCTGTGGATGCCTCACATTCCTGGACTTCTTTAAAAGTCCCTTCCAACCCAAACCATTGTACAATTCTGTGATTCTATGAATTGGAGAGCCCGTTACATGTTGTAACTTGGCTTTAAATAGTCTTACGAACAAACAAGGTTGCCCATCTGGTGCATTTGCCTGCAGGCAGAGCTTATGTCCTCTCTGTCCTGACTCTTGCACTACATCAGCATTTCGAGTTTGGCTGCTGCTTGCATATACATAGAAGTAGTGACTAAAGCTAAACAGGAGCTGTAAAAGCAAGTGACTCAGCTTCAAAGGAGGCAATTAAACTGTAGGAATCAGTCAAGGTACAATTTCCTATTTATGACTTTTGGAAATGTTCGTATGGAGAACCAACAGCTTTTCAGCTGTGCCATCAGCCCTTCATTTGGCCTATTTATTTGTCTTCCACCTTGCAATTTATAGATTATCCAGTTACAACTGCTTAGAACTGAGAAGGGTACCACATTACAGTGTTTTGCAGAGTAAAAGCCAAGGAAAAAGGGAAATAACAGGATGTGTCTGAACAAGATTCAGTGAAGAAAAGGAAACAAGTTTCTGAAATTTCTCATCATAAGGTGGTTTGGAATCAACAATAGTCCTCACTGTGTTCACATCAAAAATTTGCAAAGGAAGTAGAACCCAAACCTACAATAGGTAAAAAAGCCTGGGGCTAATCCAGCAGGAAGCGATTAATGCTTTCCAGTTTCAGTGATTTGACTTTTTGGATTTACTTTACAATGTAAGCTGAGAGAGTCAACAGTGATCTTAAAGTCAATGGGTATTGCTTTTGACTTTTTGTTTGTGTTTTTATGGCAACTTTCTGTGTGGTTTACCAAACCGGTGATATTGTAATTGACCTACTGGATAAAACTAGATCAAACTTAATACATTGAATTTATTTTGAGAAATACACATTACCTATGTCTGTGTGCCAAGGTCTTCCTTTTCTAGGAAAGTTTAATAGTAAGGAAGCATGTGATTTCCTGGAAATGCATCTCTCTTGTCATCTGTTTGTTACAATGTGTGTAGCGCCTGACTAACAAAACACTAGCTGTTGCTTTGGTAGTAAATAACAAAAGGGAAACTTGTGCAGATTGAGAAAGTTGGAGACGAGCTGCTGAGTGAGAGCTCGGCAGGTGTTCTTGTATTGATGGGAGAGAGGCCTTGGGAACAGTAAAACAATGATCCCCATGCAACAGGAAATTGTTGTAATGGACTAAAAGAATTGTTGCAAAGTGTGATACTTGTTTTGATCATAGTCATGATAGGTTTGTTATGTCTCAGCTATGCTCTTTCTTGTATCCGAAAGCTAATGGAACGTGTGGCTGGAAAAATATTGTATGTACAAAAAGAAAAGGGGAAAAAAAAAGGTCCAAGAAGTGCGTCGCCACCTAACCAGTTGCTTTGCTGTATTAGGAGTGCCTGCCACTATCAAAACTGATAATGGTCCGGCCTATAGTAGTGGGCCACTAAAGCGCTTTATGCAATTGTGGAATATTACTCATATCACTGGCATTCCCCATTCCCTGACTGGGCAAGCAATAGTAGAAGGAGCTAATGGAACTGTGAAGCGATATTTAGAAAAGTTTAAAGACACTGGAGATGTAAGAGAAAGGGTCAAAAAGGCCCTCTTTGTGCTTAATCACTTGTGTGTCTTCGGAGACGGTAATGAGCCGCCCATAGTAAAGCATCACGAAAGCAAAGTCTGGGGGCACTGGGGGGTGAGGCGAGGAAGTCGAACATAGGGAAAATCGGGACTTGGAATAATCACACAGCAAAAGCCCTGCCACCAGGTCTATTTCTTATCTGCGGGGACAGGGCATGGCCTAGAATACCGGCTAGAGCCTTTGGAGGTCCCTGCTATCTGGGTCGCTTAACACTTTTTGCTCCAGCAATGCATACTCTCAAAAGTCATGTTAGAAGTAGACGATCCCTTTCAGCTCTAAGTCCTGATTGCAAAGATAACGTCGAGTTGTGAGGAATAACTGCTAATGTAGCCGCCTCTCTTATCCCATCTATTGGGACCGCACATGCTTTAGCCAGCATAAGAAAGCTCGCTTACTGGGCTGTCAAACAATCTAATGTAACTATGCAGGTAATTACGGAACTAGCACAAGATATGAACAGCTTATGTCATGCTATTTTACAAAATAGAGCCGCTATTGATTTTTTGCTTTTAGCACAGGGACATGAATGTGAAGATGTGGAAAGGATGTGTTGTTTCAATCTCTCTGATCACAGCACCTCAATTCACAAACAATTACAATGGTTACAACAGCATATGCAAAAAATCACAGTACAGACTAGTTAGTTTGATTCCTGGCTCCAGTCCATTTTTGGGGATCTATCCGGATGGATAGTGGGGCTAATCAAGGAAGGTCTTCGTTGGATGGGTGTTATCATACTAATTATAATAGCAGCGCGTATAATCTTAGGATGAGTAGTTAAGAAGGCCGAACAGGTCACTGAAAAGGTGTTACTTGCCCAAAAATAAAAACGGGGGAACTGTGGAGGACTGGCTAGCTGAGAAGGGTCACGTAGACATGTTTCAGCTAGCTGAGCAGGAGCTTGAGAAACATCGGACTCAGCTCTTGTGAATGCTAAACTGGCAAGGGCGTCCTGTCCTTGAAGATAAGAAATAAATGACTTTGAGGTAAAAGCATCTGGTCCGAGAACGAGGAGGGACCCTGTGCCTCAAATTGCAAGTAGGAAGAGTATGATAATGTAACCCTTAGAATTTGGCAAATAAACAAGTAACTAGCAGGCACAATTAGCTGTAACAGTATAAAAGTGTGATTGTGCCGTAATAAAGTTGGAGCTTGCTTTACCACTCATATTGAGTTGACCGCTTGCTTCCCTCCGTCGCGACAGTCACTGAGTGTTTATTGCTGTACAAAGCTGTGCCCAGAGCAAATACAACTTACAGTACACCGGTATCTACAGTTCTTCAGTGCTGAATGCCTGTTCAGTAATCCTTTTACAGAAGTGGTCCTAAATCACTATCCCTGCACCCTGCTCAGCACTGAATGTCAAGCGAGTGTTGGAGAACACAGCCCAGGGCAGCAGAATGCTCTGCCTATAGAAGAGACTACTTTCACTGTCTCCTCGCTACTAGCTCAGCCTGCACTAGAGAGAAAGGAACAGCTTTGCCTTGTGATGAAGGCAAAGCAGATAAGACGTTGCTAAGGAAGAAAAGACATTGGACAATCAAAGAAAACAAATGTGTTGTATCAGCCTGTAGACAGCAAAAAGCCACAAGGAACATAACTGGGGAAAACTGAGGCATTCCCTTAAAACTGCAAGGTTGCTCATTGTTACAAAGTGTTGAAAATAAAAAGTGTATGTCCTTTAGGTGAACTTAGCTTATTAAAATGTGAGAACCACACCTCCAAGTCTTAATCTATATGCCTCCTAGATGAGACCCCTACTCACTGGGTATGCGTAGTAATTTAGAAATGCACTATACCTTCAGTTTGAAGCGAGAATACACATAGCCAATAGGAGCTTATTGTGAAATCATGAGCTGCCAATGATAAGCATAGTATGCTAATTTGTCAATTTTTGTAAAATATAAAAGCTTATAATGTATAAGCCAGATTGTGCTAGTTTTGTGGGTGAACAACCCAGCACCCATCTCTGTGCAGAAATGAAGTAAACAAATATCTTGACTCTGTATGTGGATCAGCTCTTTGCGCACCAGGTAAAGAACCAAGATTTGGGACAGCACCTGCCCATGCACAGCTGTCAGTACACCATTGCAGTCCTGGCTCTGAGCATCAGCATATAGTGAAAACCTCTAAAAAGGTTTTGCTATACAGTCTTTTTGAAAGCAGTATGTTTGTGGGGAAGGCGGAGGTTGCTTTCCCAGGCTGGAGGCTTGGGGTGTCACATGGAGAAATAGCAATTAATAGAACAGAACGCTATGGAGCACCATGGGGCCTGGCCCACTGTTCATGCAGAGCCTCTTTGCCGTGATTTGGGCATGATGGCCTTGCAGGACCCCTTTCCTGTGTGCCGGCTGCCATGGGGCCTGGCCCTGTGCTCCTGCAGGCCCCTTTTGCCCTGATGTGGTCAGCATGATGACAAGCCTTCTCGCCCTGTTGGCCTCCTCCATGGGGCCTGGCCCTCTGCTCAGGCAGGGCCTCTTTGCCCCGCCTTGGCCTCCATGGCACTTGGCAAGGCACTCAAAGCAGGGACAAAGAGGCCATGAATAACCCAGGCTGGGTCATGGTGCCTAGCTGTAAGAAAGAGGCACTGAGAGAGCTGAGGGACAGGCATCAATGGGCCCAGGTCTGTGCAAAGAGGTCTTGCATGAAGTGAGAAGGATGAGCATGTTTCTGCTTTCAGACACAGGCTTTCTTTCCAGTCTTCCAGCTCCAGCCTTGGCACTGGCATTTTTCTCCCTGTCTTGGAAATGACCCCTCTTCTAGCAGATGGGCACTGTCACTTCCCCAGTGTTCCTCCCCATCATCAGTACCCCCTCGCCATCATCAGTACCCCCTCGCGATTGGACACTCTCTGCAGGACTTCCCCCAGCACAGCTCCTCTCTGCTGCGAGTGAACCCTGCAGAAATGGCAGCACATCTTCTCCATGTTCTCCCAGGCCCCTTCCCCTCCTCTCACACACCGCTCCATGACCCCTTCTGCAGCCAAGCTAGCCACAGAAGATGAGGGGAGAGATAGAAGATGGCTGCTGGGTTTGGCACCAAGAGCTTCTGCCAGGTTCCAAATCAAGACCCGGGTCCCAGTGCCAGGCCCATGGCTGATCCTGCATGGATCAGGCATGCAGCAGGAACCTGGGGAGAAGTGGAGTGAAGTGAGGCTCTGCAAGTGGGCAGGCAGAAAACAGTGAGAGCAGGCCAGACCCCACTGGCCTGGGGCTGCAGTAAAGGTCAGAGGTCTGTCCTGAGAGGAGAACTCAGGTGCAAGACACTGAGTTCTTGCATCTCCAGCAAGAGATGGAGATGCAAGAGAGACCACTCTCTGGAGACAGCATGATGCAGGAGAGCAATGGCCTTTATGGGGTCTCATGAAATCTTTGGAGGTCTGTAACCAGTGGTGTCCCCCAGGGTACTTGGTCAAGTCTTCTTCAACATATTCATCAATGACCTGGATGAGGGGACAGTGTATCCTCAGCAAGTTTGCTGATGATACCAAACTGGAAGGTCTGGCTGACACTCCAGAGGGCTGTGCCGCCATCCAGCGTGACCTGGACAGATTGGAGAGCTGGGCAGAGAAGAACCTAATGAGGTTCAACAAGGGCAGGTGTAGGGTCCTGCACCTGGGGAGAAAGAATGTCAGACACCAATAAAGGTTAGGGATGGACCTGCTGGAAAGCACTTCTAAGGAGGAGAAAGATCTGGGGGTCCTGGGGGATGTAAACTTTCAATGAGCCAGCAATGTTCTGGTTCAACTGCCTGACCACTTCAGGGCTGACCAAATATTAAAGCATGTTATTGACAACATTGTCCAAGTGCCTCTTAAACACTGACAGGCTTGGGGCATTGACTACATCTCTAGAAAGCCCGTTCCAGTGTTCATCCACACTCTCGGTGAAGTGTTTCCTAATATCAAGTCTGAACCTCCCCTGGTGCAGTTTTGAACCATCCTGTGGGTGGATCCCAGGAAGAAGAGATCAGCAGCTCCCTCTCCACTTCCCCTCCTCAGGAAGCTGTAGAGAGCAATGAGGTTGACCCTCAGACTCTTTCTCTCCAAACTAGACAAGGCAAACGTGTCTAGCTGCCCCTCATAGGACATGCCATCCCTTTCACCAGCTTTGCTGCCTTCCTCTGGATGCATTTAAATGCCTCAACATCCCTCTTAAATTGCGTGGCCCAGAACTGCACACAGTATTCAAGGTGAGGGCACACCAATGCACACCAATACAGCAAGATAGACACCTCTTTTGAGTGGCATGAGCCTCCTGTCGATCTGCTCCCCCAGATCCCTTTTTGCAGGGATTCTCTCCAGCCACTCCTCTCCCAGTTTATACTTGTGTCCAGTGTTCCTCTATCCCAGGTGCAGAACCTGGCATTTTAACTTGTTAAATTTCATCCTGTTAATCATTGCCTAATGCTCCAATCCAGACCCCTCTGCAAGGCATCTTGTCCCTCGAGAGAGTCAACTGCACCTCCCAGTTTAGTATCAACAGCAAACTTGCTAATGGTGCATTCAACTCCTGCCTCCAAATCACTGATAAAAATATTGAACAGGACTGTCCCTAGAACTGGGCCCTGAGGAGCACCATTGGTGACTGGTCACCAGCCAGATGTAACCTCATTCACTAAAGCTCTTTGAGCCCTGCCGTTCAGCCAGTTCTTCACCCAGCGCACCATGTATCTGCTCATCTCACAGGCGGACAACTTGTCCAGAAGAATGCTGTGAGGGACAGGAGCAAAAGCCTTACTAAAATCAAAAAGACCTACGTCCGTTGCCCTCTCTTCATCCCCTCGGTGGGCCATGTTATTGTAGAAGGATACGATTCTATGATATCAAACTAACTGGACTTTCCCTTGGTGAACCCATGTTGGCTGTGCCTGACGATTGTGTTGTCATCGAAATGCCTTTCAACAGCACCCAGTATGATCTTCTCCATAATTTTTCCAG
>JAHREE010149642.1:122541-136188 GCA_033628505.1 Tringa tobata | reverse complement strand
TTCCTTTTCCATCAGAAAGGGATTGAAGGGAAAAAAGAGAGAGTTCTAATGTTCCAGAACATTAACAGGAAAAGAGAAATTAACTTTAAAATATATAGTTGATAAATATATACTTTTAAAAGGAGTACTTACAGCCATTTGACTACTAATTTTTTTTCTTTCCTTGTTAGAAACTACTTTTCATGGTAGAGGGCAATACTCTCTAAACCGTACGCCCACCCAGACAGTTAGTTTATAAACTTAAATACCAATAAATCATGCTAGCTCTGCATTCATAGTGCTCTATATGAGACAGCATTATGGGTGAACGCCGACCACCTGCCCCAGTGTAGGCTGAATGCACGCTTCACCTGCAGAGCCCAACCTTGGGAATGTCAGAGGTACAAACGCGGTGTGGTGTGGTGTGGTGCAGTGGGTATTTAAGCCTGTGTTCTCCTAAAACTGCCCTTCGTTCCCTAGGACGAAGCCACCAGGAGGAGGGCACGCTGTGACTGCATGAGTGCTTGTCAGGCAGGGAAAAGGAGCAAGTGCTTGGTGCCTCTCGCTGGGAGCAAGTTAGAAACAATCTGCCCTTTTTATATGAGATCTGAAAAATGTTCATGTTCCAGACTTCTAAAACCTTGAGAAGACTGTCACTTTTCAGGTGGCACAAGATTAGATTTTGTAAGATAATGGAGGTTACCTGGATTCCTTCCTTTCTCTCTGAAATATTAAACCTATGTGAATGTTCCCTTGACTTCCTTAGTTACACTTGAAATGCTTTTGTGACTCTTGGTCTGTTCATAACCTGAGTGTTGTAATTCAAAGAGTGAGATGCGATGGCTAAAACTTTAAACTTGACTAGTGCATTTTCTTTATTAAAAATGATTGAAATGTAAGAATTAAATAAACAGAAATATGACATAAAAGTACATTAGATTTTTCTGGTCTTTCCAGATGTAATCATCTCCAGTTGTTGATAACATAGATATGTTTGACTATAATTTTATTCTCATGAGGGCCAAAGTACTAAAGCTACTCTCTTTCATGTGATAAGGAATTGTATTTTCTTTGGCAGAAGTTAATGTTTAAAAAAAAAATTACTATTATTTGCCTAATTAACACAGAAGTTTTGCAAAGTGAAAAATAGCAATTAGCAGGAAAGAAAATATGCTCTTTTAGCACTTATAACACATACTAAACAAAAGGGGTTAAACACATGGTAAGATACTTCTCCCCAGCCCCTGGAGCAATAACAACACATGCTGCTTCTCAGAGGACCTGTTTCCCCACTGCACGAGTCCGGTCTTACGTTGGTCTAATTCTGCTTGATTTATACTAAAGTAATAAGGTGAAGGATCAGATTCTCCACTTCCCAAAGTACATACTGAGTTGATAATGCTGCTTAAACAAACAACAAAAAAAACCCTCTCATGCCTTGTTTGGTGTCTATGGCCAAAAGAGTTCACGGCAGTTAGAAGGGTTTCTCTGGGCCAGCCTGGAAGGTGGTTTCATCTCTAATTCCATGTTCTCTCAGAGGTACCTCCAGCACACTGACTTCCCTGCATTGTGAAATGGCTGTGGGGTTTGATGTTTGAAGATGAGTTCTGGTGGATGCTCACACTGGTCGCAGGGGCTGCAGTCCCACGCGGGTGTCCCCAGGCATCATGTGTATCGCTTCCAAAGGCCAGCACAGACAACCCTTGTCTCCCAGAACGTCACTTCTTGCAGTTTCATGCAGAATCTGAGCTCCACTCCTCCCACCTTCGAAGCAGAAACTTCTGAATGTGTTTCTGAGGGAGTAAATTTCAGTATTGCAATTTACCTTTTTTTTTTTTCCATAAAAGAGCTTAAATAACTCCTGTCATACAGAAAGACTGGTTTGGGAAATTGGTTTTTCGTGTTTCAATTACCTTCCCCTAGTGCTTAAACCAAAGCATAAGCAGCATGATCGTTACAGTCAGAAGATAAGGGAAACAAAGAAGTGAATCACTTACCATTTGTTATAGCCACCATCTTCTATGATTTAATTAAAATAGACATTAATTTCAAAACCATTCAGCTATAGATATATTCTCAAATGGTTATAACGTAATAATGATAGGCGCCAAAATTTTGCTCATTCGTTCTTACAGTTTATTTTAGGAAACTCAGCCCAGCAGGATGAACCTTGAATATACAGATTAATGCAAGGAAGGAAATTTTATGATGTCTGTTAGTTAATACAGAAGCCAATCTTATTAATCATGGATTTACAGAGGGCTGTTTTATTAGATGTTAACCATAGCTTATGTTGACAATTGATTTTCATTGTAGGACAACTAAATTTATTATTTGTAATAAGATAAAGATAATTAAATTGACTTTATAAAGGTTGCTATCATAAATGGTAGTGTGAATAGCAAACATAAAACTGCTTTAGTAGCAAAATTTCAGTTAAGCGATAGGTGCTTTCTTTCCATTACATTTAATAGTCCCTGAACGTTTTTACCCTACATTTTATTTTCCAGAATTTATACTTACTGCTGTGAAAACTGTTGAGGTTGAAGCCTCACTTTCAGTTTATTTTCTTTCCAATAGAACAGGATCAAAACATTTTTAAAGTTATAGAAGTAAAACAAAATAAAACACTGTGTACAAATGTGTTATGCAATGGAGTTTGGTCCTTCTCAGATTTGTCATTAAATTATTCAGAATAGTATGTTGAAAAAGGTGTTGGATCTACAATAAAGTCTGACTTCTAGGGGGGTTTAAGTATTAAAAAGTAATTATTAATTAAGTTAATTTGGATCATGCAAAAATGAGATTACTTGGAATTTATTTAATCTTTTTTAACTGTATTTGTTTTACAATGTGTATCTCTCCATCCCTTAATTCCATCCATCCATCTAGGTACAATCTTTTTAAAACGTGGAGGAATACAGCAAATGTTAGAGACCTTGGACAAGTAGCTCAAGTAATTTCTTCACACCTGCTGACAGTACATTCCTGAGCTTTGGCAGCATAGGTACCAGCCAGCACTGAAGTAACTCCATCAGACTGCTTACAGTGTATTTTTACTGTAACCTTAGTCTCTGGTTTCTAGTTCTAATTCACCACAACATCACAGGCTTGTTGCTTGTCGCCGCTCCTTTGGCGCTTTGGGCCAGTCACGAAAGGCAAGAGGGAGTGCTTTGAGAAGACCTTTTAAAGTGTGGTGTAAGACTGAGTATTTGGAAGGCTGGGTTTTCTTAATGAAATGCACTTGGCTGCAGGATCTTTGTATTATTGGAGCTAGTTGTGATTAGTTCTTCCATGGTTTCGCAGTTTCGAGCTGTGGAAGGGCGGGTTGGCCGGATGGCCGAGAACGGCAGAGGTGAGCAGCAGAGATGTCAGACTGCTGGGCTGCAACAGACGCCGACCCGGTGTCTCTGTGTTACTCTGTGCTCCCTGTATTAGATGGGTGCTGGCAATTCGTGCTGCTGTGCTTTGAGGACTGGCCACCGCTGCTGCCTGCAGGCCCTGCTGACAGAAGCTGCTGCCAAAGCGTAGCCCATGTATCTCTTCCTCTGCCACCATGGTTTGGATCTTTTCATGTTTGTGGAGCTGTGATTATTTCCACTTGCATTTTGTGTGCCAGGGGAACCAGGCTAAACCCAGCTGGAGCTCGGTGTGGCAGAAGATGGGGTTCCAGCCCTCACCACCCCATCAACTGTGGCTGACTTTGGTGGAGCTCAGAAGTCCAGGTGAAGCTTTGCTGGAGAGTGTCCTCTTGTGCTCAAGCCACCTCTTGGCTCCAGATTTTCCTCCCAAAGCAAAGCATGGCCTGGGTTCACCCCACTGGTGTTTGTTCAGACACCTAAATGGGGGCACCCAAGGGAGAACCCTCTTGGGTCCTGCTCTCTCCAAAGTCAGGGGAGAGAGATGGGAACCTCAGAGGTGACCCATTGCTGGGTGCCCTGCTTGTTCCTCTCCACTGACTACATGGGAACCAACGAAGGTAATGATTTTAACTTGGATGCTACAAGTGCATAGATGAATCTGGGATAAGCATCACTGACTTTGAATTTTCCTATTGTTGTTTTTTTAATGTTAAAGACATTTATTGAAACATAAAATACAGATGCCTTGGCTGAATATTGACTCTTCACAGCTACCTCAAGCTGTACTGTTAGCCACCTTCAGGCATTACAATTGGCATTTTCTGATGTCTCTGTGTGCATTTGTAGTGAAGCCATTGCAAGAATCTGATTTTGTCTGGTTTTGATGCATCACTTGATCTGCTCAGGACTAAGCCAAGGCAGACTCATTCTTCAGGCAGTTTCCATTTTGATGTAGTATTTACTTTAAATGAAAGGCCATGATCCTGTTCAAAGACACCATTTCCCCCTTTCTCCCCTGCTGTCATTGAATTCAGATAACAGGAAGAGACAGCAAGATAACTGCCACTTATTTGGATTTCACTGAAGCTTTCAGGCAGAAACAGGAATGCTGGCCAGAGCCAAATCAATTCATTTGAATGATTTGCTGATTATTTGTGTTAGTTATTCCCTGATTATCTTGCCTGGTGTCTAGGAGTAGCTCTTTGCCTTTGGGCTTGGGTTAGCTGTTTATTTTAACCTATTCTTTCTAGGCAATACTCTGCATTGTGAGTAGTGTACTCCAGCCTGTAGAGACAGGAATAATTGGCACTGGAAAAACCAGGGACTGGTATGTTAATAACTGATGGACAGAAAAAAACCTTGGTCATAGTTTTTCATGGGGGTATCTTAACTTATTAGTGAAACGGGACTAATAAAGTGGCCTTTGATAGCTCCTTTCAAGACTACGGCTTGAACATTTGGATTGTTGCTTTTGTGTCATAATTAATATTTAGATTACAGACATTCCAAGAGCTACCTGCCAAGGTACACTGAGAAGGGCACTATGTGAATCACACCAATAGAAGAATTTAGTCTAAAAGACCAGTCAGGGGGCAGGTGAAGAGGCACAGACAGACGTGGATGCGGTGACCTGAGCTCCAGCAGCAGCATGGAGTGGCAAAGGTGGGTGTCCAGGTCCCCAGTTTCCAGTCCAGAGTCGCTGGACCACAGTCTGGCAGCACAGAGCTACTGCAGTCACCGCTGCATCCCTCCCTGCGAGTTCATCTTCATCCCAGACACAAAAATAGAACCAGTGCTGCTGCCAACACCTGACTTGAGCGTCACCTTTCCTTCCATAGAGTCCACCATCGTATAAGATAAGAACTATAGCAACATTTAGGAAATTTGAGTTAATAACATTGAGATGTTAAAGTACTGCATGATGGAGCTAGAGCAGCAGATGGCTAATTTGGTCAGATGGTGCAGTGTGGCCTCTGTCCTGCAACCAACGGGTCTGAAAAGTTCTTCAAAATCCAGGGAAACATCCTGTACTTCAAGGCTTCTCATGACAGAGAGAAAATGAAGCCTCTGAATTCGCTCCTCTTGCCTTGCCTTGCCTTGCCATTACCTTCCCTGGGCCAAGAGGCAGTTTCCTGGCTTTTTACCACATGCATTTTAACAACATAATGTAGATAAATATATACAGCTTTTTCCTCAATAGAAATAAATCACTTGATTCTCTAAGGTTACCTTGCCTGAGTGAGTTTGCCTGCAGTGAGGAAGGCAGTTGTCACACGGTCTGAGCTGATGCAGAAGTGGGGAAACGGAGCCGTGACCAAAATGAGATCCCGTCACTCTGAATGATGCAGAAAGAAACCTCAATGACAAAGCCATGGAGATGAAATCAGGCTATGTGTTTTGCAGTCAAACACACAGAACAAGAAACGAAAGCAACTCACGATGTTATCAGAACTGTGGGCCGTTCTGCCCTCCCTCCTGGAAGGGAGTGACTGGTGCAGCCTGTGGGGTGAGGCTCCTGCCCAGGCGAGAGCGGTGGCCACGGGGCCAGGGCTCGCTGCCCGCCTTGCCGGCCTGCCCTCCTCGCCCTCCTGGCTCCGTGTGCCCGTACGGATCTGCTCATTTGGCTCGCCAGTCAAGACAAATTGAGAAGTCTGAGGGGAGCCTGATAAACCAGCAATTACAGAGCAAAGTCAACAAGAAGAGATGGCACCATGTTGACCGGTGGAAGCGTTTGTTCAGGGAGGGGAGAGAGCTCCAAGAGCAGCTACAATGCTCGCAGCACAGATAACAGGTTTCCTCTTGATATCGGTCCCCAGCGAAGTTGATCCGAGCTGTAATATCTGCAAAATAAAACTTTTGGCTGGGCCATTAAAACTAGCTGTCCTGAAGCCTTAATATAACCCGTTTCAGTTGTATGCTTTGCCGTAAACTTCATGTGTAAACATCAGCTGGATCAGGACTGATAAAAATGTCCGAAGAAGAATTCGGAAGTGTTGGAATCAATTTTCAGCATAAAGATTAATTTTTAAAATTTTACAGGCATCTATTGACATCTGTGTCTCTGGTTAGGAGAGGGACGTTAGAGCTTTTCTGCTAAGACAAACCATTAACTCCAATGTCTTCTTCCTGCCAGTGACCAGAAGAGGCTACTGAGGGGAACCGTGTGAGAAACGGGCACAGACAGAGAAATCCTTTCCTGCCTTCATCAAACAGCAGCATAAGAGCTTCCTGAGCCAAGTGCTGTGAGCAAGGTAGTGTGTTTCATACTCATCAATGCACCTATCTTCCATTAATTGTGTCTTCTCCTTTTCTGAGTCCGTTTGTACTTTTGGCATCCAGCACTTCCCATGACAACAAGTTCCACAATTTAATTATACGCTGTGTGAAAAAGTACTTCCTTTTGTTTGTTTTAAACCTACTAAAACAGAATTACAGGATGCACAACAGAATTGCATGGGCAGATTTAAATGGGAAGATAATGTGGAACGACAATGGAAAATCAGTCTCAGCACAGAGCGCTGGAAACTGGCTTTGTTTTTGTGCTACTCTGACCACCAGTACGGGGTTAGTTAGTACTTCCTATCATTCCTCTCCCTGTCATAAATAAGCCAGTTTACCTGATTAGCGCGAAAAGTTAGAAAACAATCTGGGCTCCCTACAAAAATGGCAATGTTTGTCAGAAAGGCAAGGTCCGGAGTCTTCTTTCCCCTTGGGGCAGAAAAGATGTGCCAGTGCTGCCCCACTGGGAGGGGCGATGAATTGGCATTTGAATTTGCTGGGTGATGCGACAGTTAAAAACATCGATCCGATGTGGGGCCCTGGAGGAGACACAGCGCAGGGAAAGAGGTAGCAAGCTGCTGTTCTTGGAACTGAGGGGCGATAGCATCTGGAAAAGGTGAGCGCGGTTCTCTGCAGCTCCTTACCAGGAAGAGGAGCTGGAGGCAGTTCAGAGAAGAGGAGCCAACCGTAGCGATAGGCTTGGGAGAGCCGGCTGATGAGAAAAAGTACGAAGACCTGACAACATAATGCTTGCTAACCAACACTTAGGGAGTAAGATGACATAATAACTGTTAATTAATGTTTTAAGCGTAAACCTGCAGGAATGAGAGGAACTAGGTTAGCGTGGGACAAGAGAGTAGCATCAGTAACGACAGGCTGAGCAGAAAGAAAATGTGATAACGATACTTCATCATCCCCGGCCTTGCCCCATGTCTTGGTTTGGCGTGGGATTTGAGGTCTCAGCACATTTGCAGGAGCACACGGGTTACGATGCTCTCGCCCAGAGGAGAGAAGTGCAGGTGCAAAGTCACTGGTGCCACTGCCCACGCGCTGAAGAGGGGCTTGAGTCACCGGGCCATTCGTGGCCCAGCAGAAAGGCCCAGCTGCTGCCATTGCAGTTGTTGCTCTCCGTGTCCCAAAAGCAGACAGACAGCAGGCTGTTGGTGTCCCATTCTTGTTTGTGTCTGTAGGAACAACAGCAGGATCTCACCTTGGATCAGGTGTTCTCCAGAGAAAGCACCGCCCTGGGTCCAAGTGAGGGTGCAGGCAGGTATGGAAAGACTAGTCCTGTTTGGGCTTTATCCATAGGTCTCTGCGTACACCTAGGAAGCTATTTATGTACCGAAAACCCACGGAGAGGGAGACTGATATGTCCAAAGCCTACAAGTGAACTAAATATGAAGAGAACTGTAGAAAATGCAACTGCAACAGGAAATGAAAAGGCAGCAGGCAGAAAATGAAAGATACTGGGTTGCAGCAGATGTGACTGCAGCAGGGTTTTGAGGAGTGTGTGCTCTGGCAGACCCGGCCAGCACGACTCCTGCTGCTGCTTTCTGTGATTTCATGGTTATCTAGAGCATCCTGACTCTCTAGGAATTTACTCTTCACTGATACAGACAGAGGCTTTGACAGGCTGTGGTGCTCTCTCCCAAACCAACCCGTTTATCTATAGAACACACTTATCCTGGCTAACTGGCTTTAACATACATTCTTACCGTTTAATATTTTACAGGTGTCAGACGGGTGCTATGAAAGCTACATAAAGAGCAAGGTCACGTCTCCCAGTAGATCCAGTCCTGAGGTGAAACGTCACATAATTTGAAAGACACAAAAGCAATAGAAAAGCAATTTGGGAAGTTACAGAAATTAAGTGATGCAGCAAGGGCTTGGTTTAGGCATATCCTAAAATTAAATTGCATATTTATCTTTAAAGGTTGTCCCAGTTTCTGTTCAGGAGTAATAATTCTTGGTATAAAGCACCTTGCTGTCAGTCCGACTTCATGCCTACTGGGAGAGCTGTACTCTCAGCTGCACGAGCGTTCCAGCAGGTTTCCGTGACCAGTGCTGCTGACACAGAGAAGCAAAGTGTAGAAACACAATAGCTCAACCAAGACAAATTTCCCAAAGAGACTCCAAGGAAGAAAAATAAAAAACCCCAAATGGCCATGAAATAAAATAGAAACTCATAGAGCATGGGAAAGCCTGCAGCTTTGCAAAAGCATTCCAGTATTTCCAGACTCTGAAGGGACTTGAACAGTGACTTTCCTGGCAGGTGATTATTGCTGGAGAGGGTGAATGAAACCAGACATGGCAAAGACCCACTCAGGATGCTCTCCTACACCTTCCTCCAAGCCAGCGTGAGCTCACATCATTCTAGACAGCCAACAGTGAATAGAACGCTGAAGCTGTTCATTGAATGATGTATGCTTTCAGAACAGTAAGAATAAAATAACTTTCCAGGTTGGATGTCAATTGTTCCCGCATCCCACACATTGAATGGAAGCCCTTACCCTCCACTTCAACAGGGGGAAGTATCCTCATTTTGCCTTATCTCCCAAATCGCATGGGTTTCCTCTGCGTGCCACGATAGCCTTATCAGGGGCCAAACCGGAGCTGGCGGCAGAGCTGGACAATTCAGAATTCAGTCCTTCTCGATTCCGGAGCGGGGCAGATTTTACAAAGACCAGCTTAGCTGTGCTTCCAGAGGATGTGGCATCCCCCTGAGTCCCTGTCACAGAGCCGAAGTCCTCATTGGTGGGTGCCAAATATTCTCTGTCTGACTGGAAGTGTCGTTAGTAATCTGGGACACTGAGATCCTGTGGCCACTCTGTAGCGTGGCCAAACCTAGCCCTGACTCTCTCTAACAGAGCAGTTGGCACAACAAGGTCCCCTGGACTCACAGCCTGGAGTCCGGTACCGTCTGCGGCTGATGCTGCTGCGTTTCACCGGTTGGTTCTGGGCTACACAGTTCCTGTTAGAGAGAGACCTCAGCTCAGGGGCAGGAGCGAGAGGGGGAGATACCTGCCTTAGGGAAAAATGATTCTTCCTTTCATTTCTACCATTTAATATTGTACTTTATGAGATATTTCCATGTGCAACCGTCAAGGCATAGTCCGTCATTCTGTTACGAAAAAACACATGATTTGCCTATGAAAATCACCAGCTTCAATGGACTCCAAACCCATTACACAAGTTCTGAATTTGTCTCTAAGGCAATTCCTCCTCTAGCCTTTTGGTGCCAATTCTACCAAACTATTTTGGCTCCTACCCATGGAAATGAAGCCTTTGAAGAGTTTCTGCACCTGAGAGCCTGGCAATCTATTTTTCAGATGAGGGCAGATTTCAGATCCATCCTTCTAACTCCACTGTTAAATAGCCATTAATAGTTAGCTAGATTGTTATTGTAAGCTTCTATATTTGTCTATTAACAGCAACTGCATGTAGGTATCAGCTCCAGATAAAACAAACCTACCTAGGGATTGATTTTATGATGCCAAAATGATAAACTTTGCTAAAAAATGTAGAGTGAATGTGTAAGCTCTGGAAAACATTAACAAAAATAACTAAGTAACACTCCCTATTCATACCTAATTCCTACTGACATCAAATTTAGCTGTGTGTACTTTGGACCTGTTGGAACTGTTACAGTGAAAAATCCTGCTGCACAAGTCCTCTTCGAAATGTACAATATTTTGTATTCTGATTACAAAAAAAAGAGATTTTGTCATCACTGTAGTTTAGGCGGATTCTCCATTGTCTGGTATCTTGTTATAGTCATTTATATCAACACAGAGTGGGTGTACAGTAGCCAGCAGTCTGTGTTAGCAGCATTTTATATTCAGTTTGCACTTACGTAAATGATTGTGCAAGATGTGAAAGACAATCTAGCCCCTGGGAATGATATGTGTTTTTGGGTGTAATCTTTATGTGCGTAGCCAACACATAAGAATATAGAGAAGTTTTAACATGTTACAGTTGCCATCACCCCAAATAAATATAATTAGCCAAGCAGCTTTCAGTTGCACTTATAGGCAGGATCCAAAATAGCTCATGGTTTGTGGTGGCAGATATATAGGAAATATGAGCCTGTAAGGAACAATGTATTGCTTTGTTTTTTTGTAGCATTGTTCACCACATTCTCATAATGGTCAGATAAGAAACTCTTCAGGCCGAGGAAGGGTTAGGAAAGTGCATTCCAAAAAACATTAAAGCCGACGTGGTTTCATAGGATGCCTCTTCGCAGTTCAGAAGAAAACTCTGGTGAATTATGTCACGCTGCAGCTGAATTAAACTCTAGTTTAGAGAAGCTGGTATCGTGGTAATCACCAGGACAGCCCAGTCCAGAAAGAAAGCGGTATTAAGCTATGTTTATAATATGGGGCCATGTGTTCCTTCCTTTTACCACGGAGCCATAAACGTCGCATATCCCACTCTGCAAGTCAAGGTGTCCCAGAAGAGATATTAACAATATTGGGGACTAGAGGAAATGGAGGCACCTTACCAATGTGCTCCCCTGAGGGTCTGGCATGTGTTGGCTTGGAAATCCTTGACAAGACTCAAAAGTGCCATTAAATCTTTTCTGTAGCTTTTTTTCTTTTTTTTTTTCCTTAGAGCTGGTGACAGCATATATGAAAAGGGCACGTGCTGGTGGCAGCACGTCTCATACCCACAAATACTTGGTGCCAAGAAAGAAGCACTCTTCAAATCATCGGAGAGCCAAGTCAGGCCCATGGGTGGCCTAACCATTCCTGAGGTGTCCATGTATCTCTGTAGAGGTCCAGGATCTTTATTTTGCCCGGCTGTAAAGCACAGCCCTGGGTGGAAGGGCAAAGGAAGAACCGAAGAGGCAACCCCTGGCTGACTTTTTGCTGGATGCTTCCATCTCCTGAAGTTTCCCCAGTGATGGGGCACCACAGGTTTTCAGTACAATGCATGGATGCCTAAATGCCAGCAAAAAAACTCTGCTCAGGAACAGCTGAAACAGTTTTGCTGAAACCTTAAACATGCTCAGCATGAGGCAGATTCCCTCAGAACAGAATTTTTTCCACCTGGATGATTTAAATTTGGCAAAATCATAATCAGATGAATATAGGGATGTAGGGTGGAAAATGATAAAATCCTGCCAGCTCTGCCTAGAATAATAGTTCAAATGTTGTCCACTCCTTTTTAGACCAAGATTTGTCTTGTTCTGCTACAACTAATTAATGCCTTCAAGACTGACCTGCCTTAGTGTTTATTGCAGTTGTAACTCATTTAGTAAATCAAATCACGACAGTGAGGAGGAGGAAGAGGTGAGAAGTGAATATCTAACAGATGAGTTATCTGGAAGACAGCAGCACCGACTGACATCACCCTGCAACGTGCGGTGCCTCTGTCTGGAGCAGTTTGGCTTCCACGGTGCTAGGAAAATCAGAGGTGAACTCCCTCCTATTTCCTCCTTGGAAGGTGTTCAAGGCTGTGGCCTCACCTCTCTTGGAAGAGTCTTGAAATATTTTCAATAAAGGGAAAGGGTGGAATGGCTGCGGGCTGGATCCTCTTGGAAAGCGCCCTGCGGCATCAGGGGGTGAGGCTGCTGGTAGCCCGCTCCGGCTGTTAAAAGATGGACTTTGCTGGATTGCTCACTAATTCTGTAGAGCCAAACGCAGTTACTGTAGCTGGGAATGATTCATCTCCCGTGTAACTCTCCTGAAGTCTGCAGTGTCACAGAGGGTGCTATTTTGGGTGAAACTCCTGTTTTTGAGAGCAGAAACCGGGCAGGTAACCATGCCAAAAAAATACATGGTAGTGGTAAAAGAACCCGCGAAGCAAAGAAAGAGTTCTGTGCTTCGGGACTCATTTCACTTATAAATCGTGGAATAATTCATGTATTGACCGGAATAACCACCCCAGACATCAGAAATCTTCTGGGGGGCGCTTATGGCAGGTACCCGGGGGTGCAGTGGGAAAACCGCCTGGCATTTTTCTCTGGTTTTGGAGGCATTCGTTTCCCGATTTCCCGACGTTTGAGCGGGGGTGGTGGTGTTCGATTATTTATTATTATTTTATTTTAACGCATTTGCGTGACGGCAGACCGGCGCAGCCGAGGGCTCCTCCGCCGCTCGCCCCCTCCCTCCGCCTCCTCCCCGCCGTGCGCGCCCGCGGAGCCGCCGTCCAGGTGTTTCACGTTAGCGCCGTCCCGTAAAACCCGCTCACGAACACGCTGACACATAAACGCTAAATTAAAGCGGCGCTGCTCCCCCCGCCCCGGGGCTGGGGGGCGAGGGAGACCCGGCCACCCGCAGCCGGGCCGCGGAGCGGGGCCCCAACGCCGCCTCCGCGGGGCTCCCGGCTCCCCGCAGCACCGGGCGGGAGCCGGCGGGAGGCTCCAGAGCCCCACCGGATCCCGCGGGCTGCCCGCTTCCTCCGGTAAGGGCTTTCCCCCTCGCCACCCGAGGCACCTGTGGGGCGCCGTCCTTGGGGAAAGCTGCTCCGGGCTCCGCTGCTGCCCCCGGGAAACCCGTCCGACCCCGTCCCCGCCAGCCCCCCGGCCTGGGGGACGCACGAAGCAGCGAGTTTGCACCGGCTTTTCCCAGCCTGAGCTGCTTTTTCTGTCCGCCCCGTCGGGAGCGTGGCCCCGGTGGCGGCGGGGGAGCCGGGCGTCCCCCCAGGCATCGCCGTCGGGGCTGGCAGCGGGGCCGCCTGGAACAAGTAAGGACCCTGATTGTATTTTTACTTTTTTTTTTTTTTTTTTTTTCCTTGAGCTCGGAACTCCTCGAAGGCAGGGGATTTCACAGAAAGGGAAGGGGAGGACGGGCCCCGAAGTTATTACACAAAATAATGAGTTCTCCAGCCGATCCCTTCGGGCTGAGCTTGTGCCGGTGCGGGGATGCACGCATCCCGCCCCGCCGCCCTCCAGAAATCCCCAGACTAGCAAGAAAACTTGGGGGGTGTTTCAAGTGCATTCCAGGAAAATGAACATGAAAGTTTTTTGTGGTTTTTGTTTTTAGGATTTTTTTTTTTTTAATCAGGAAAGAGGTGCTTCCCCCCC
>JAHREE010149642.1:79839-112187 GCA_033628505.1 Tringa tobata | reverse complement strand
GCGCTTTACACGGTTCGGCAAAATCTTGGAGCTCCCCCCCCCGCCCCGCACCACCCTGCTTTCCCCTTTGTTTGCCTGTTGGTTATTTCATGCCGAACTAGCACGTATGACCTTTCCAGCACAACTCCCGTCTTGTTTTCGACTTTTTTATCAGCCGATTCAACTTGAAAATGGTTATCATTTAGCAGAAAAACAAACAGAAAAGCACATTTTTGTAAGCAAAACGTTAATGATTGGAAGAATTGCACCGATTTCAGCTTGACAGTGTGTGATTAATCCTCCGGGTCAGGTACTTATATTTTTAGTCATTAGGTTCGTCGGCCTTTGATATGCAAGAACTGTTTCTAGCCTAGTGGGGTATGGGCCCTCTGTACTTTGACTCCTTCCCCAGCGCGGCTCCGGCCGCCGGGACACGCGTGGGTCAGGCTGGTGGCGCTCGCCCAGGGAGCCCCGCTGCCTCCGCGGGGTGCGGGGGGGCGGAGGAAAGCGGTTGCACGATGTTTGGAATCCTGGACACTTTTATTCTTCACGCTGAAACGGCCAGAGCCTCTTTTATTGCACAGTAATAGGAAATAGTAACTTAGGGCTCCTAATTGTTTGCTCTCACTGAAAAGGACCTTCCTCTGGTCACACCGGAGAAACGGGAGGTTTGCTGCTCGGTTCAGTGGACAGCAGTCAGTGATATAAGGCCCAATGATATAAGAAGAAATATGCTATTAGATGTCTTCTCAGAGGACAAAAAAAAAAAAAACAGACAAAAAACATCTGTGCATGGGTATTATTGTAATTCACTATGTGTGTGCGTGTATATATAAAAGGATACATTTTAAAGACATTATTTTAGCACGTGAGAAAGTTTGAAGATAGACAGCGCTGAAAACCTGAAATAAGCATCAACAGCAGGTCAGAGCATGCTGATCTGACTGAGATCAGCTTCCCATTAATGTTTAATGATGCTTTGAGCTTAGCAAGGACAGAAAGATTTTGTTTAGGTCTGTAGGTGACAACGGCTTACCAAAGAGCCTTTGCCGACTGCGGAGTCTCTGTCTTATTTTAAATCACGGACTTTGCTGGCGTCGCACCTCACAAGCATTAGAGATTTGTTTTCTTCCTATTTAGTCAAGACAGGAAATCATTGTGTATTTCTAAAATATTTCAGGTGGTGCAGCCACAGCCAAAAAAACTTGACACAGTCGTGAAAAAGCCTCATCATGATAACTTAACTGGCTCCATTTCACAGCTCCATTGTTTGAGAGCTATTGACAAATGATTCCTAAAACCACGGGATCTCAAGAAAGTCCAGGCTGACTTATTTTGGGAACTTGGCGTTATATCAGCAGATTATTATTTGGTGGACTCTTTCAATTGAGTTGGTGACTTGTGAATTTTCCTCTGAGTGTCAGATACCCACCCATGTCATAAAGACCTAATCTCTAATGAGGTTATTTGAGATGTAGATTTTTTTCCTAGCAGACTGATACCCACCCATGTGATTAAGCCTTAAAAGTAAATAGAACTAATAGTATCTTTTTTTTTTTTTTTCCATATGAAAAAGGGCCTGACATTAAACGACCACAGGGGCCAGAGTCGTGCTTGTTCTTCAGTTGAGGCAGTGAATTTTCCCCTTTTTTATTTTTTTTTTCTTTCTTGAAAGTATTGTTTAAGATGTCGAAGATGCTAACACATTTCTGGGAAACAGTTACTCTAACTTCTTCACTCTCCAGTCAGTTTGGTAGAAGCAAAACAGTGTAAGGAAATATACTAGTGACTAAGAATTTATCTGCTGACTGTGTAGAAGACAATTACTCCAATGGGTGTGTGTGCACGCACACAGGCTATTTTCAAGCAGCTGTTCAGAGGAGTAGATTAGATCGAGGGTTTTGTCTGAGTACATTTCAGTGAAGTGAAGTCAAAGTCAAAAGCAATTGCTGTCTGGTGGGCTGTAGGAAACCAGCAACTAGAAATACTAATGTTAAAGACACATTGAACTTTCTGTTTGTTGGTGCAATTTTTAGGTTTAAAAGATTGAATGGGCATGGAAAAAAGAGCTACTGTGTCATCAGCTTCAGGGAAAGGGTCATTTCCAGGAGACCTAATTCAATCAAGCTTATTTAAGGACTAAAAATCCTATCTGATAAACACATAGACCTCAATACCTTTAGCATGATTTTAGCAGACTGTTACAGTCAGCCAGGAGCCCAGACTATGACCTGCTAAAACTGAACAGAAGATGATCTTAGTAGACTTTTAGTAGGTTTTGCTTTTGAAAAAAGAGGGCCTGACTGAGCTTAGTCTACTAAAAAAGGGATCTTCTCTTGTTGTCTAGACAAGGCCGCCAGGGTTTCCCCACACATCAATCTGTGCCATGGCTTTGAAAATCTTTGTGGAGAAACTTCTTATTGATTGTTTCCTATGCTATAATTCTCCTTGGCTGTTGCAGTGGGACTTCCCGTGAGCATGGTGTGTCATTTTAAAAAGTATTCTGTCATTGTCTAGACAGGTATAAAAGTTGTATTTTTAGAATGACTTAGCAAACACTTTTTTACACCTTGTAGCATTTGACTTGTCCTGTCTATGCAAGGTTTCAAAACGTGTTAGTCAAGCTGCATTAGCTAATATCTTTAAAAACACAGCTTTTCTCCTAGTCTAAACGTACTGAAAGAGAGCACTTGTCCTGGGATGCACCCGCATGAGGGTACAGCTCTTTTAAGATGCCAGGCCTGCCTGCTACCATGCAGTTGTACCTCAGTGACTTACTGCAGCTATCAGGATACAGATCGCAGGTTAAAAGGGGAAGAAGTAACTTTGCTTTATACACATCAGTTCTTCCACTTCCTTCTCTATATAAGAAGGAACCTTCTTAGGCAGCCAAAACCCTCCCCGTCTAGCACACAGGGCCGACCAGAGAGCAGCTCAGACCTGTCGTAGACCTAAGGTATAGAAAGACCCAGTTCTGCAAAAGGCTGGGCCAGTGGCCGAGGTCACTTTCCAGGGATTTGTCCTCCCAGTCGTCACCAGACCTCTTTGGTTCAGCCAGGAAAGGCCTTTCCAAACCTATCTTGAATGAAAATAGCCCAAGTCAGTGTAAGAAGTTTAAAGGACGGTAACACTTTAAAGAAAAGGTCTGCACTAACTTGGTTCCTTTGGGCCGATGGGTGTCGGAGCTCTGCTGGCACATTGGAGAAAGTTTTGCTAATTGAAGGGGTTTAATTTGTTGCATGTTAGTGCCAGTTAGATGTGGGCAGGAGCTGTGAATGAGTTGCTCTGCTGGCTGAGAACAAACACAGAGCTGTGTAATTCGGGGTGGGAACAGCCGAGGAGGAGCCGAGCTCTGAGCAGAAGAGGCTTCGGGGGCTGCGAGGCAGGGAGTGGGACAGGAGGGTGGCCCTGCAGCCCCCGCGGCGTCCTGGTGCACCACTGGGGCAAAGCGGGAGTTTATTCCGAGGTTTGTGACGTGACAAAGAGAAATTTGACACATGATTGCTTTGGGTAAAGTGCAAGGACTGCCCTGTCCGCAGGGGCCAGACTCTGCCTTCCACCCCAGTAGGATGTGGGGACAGCAGTGTTCAGCACGCCCTGCTGGGAGACGGATGGGGCTGAGCCCCCTTCTCTGGCTGTGGCCCTGCAGGATGACGCTGAGCGCTGGCTCCGTCGCTGACACTGTGCCTCGTACCATGCCGTCTCCTTGGCACGGCGACGGCCGCCTCCCCCTGAGCATCTCACCCCGAGCGAAGCATCTGGTTGCATTTGGGATTTGGGGGAGCAGCTGCGGCAAGGGCAGGGGGGCACAGGTAGTCTTGGTGTTGTTCACGGTTTCCCCGTGCTGTGGTACGAGGAGATGATGCTGACGCTGCAGTCGCTGAATAACAGACACCCATTTTCTGCCAGTGCTACTCTCATAATGAATATTGCTGATGCCTGGCCACGCTTTGCTCCACCAGCTGCCTCCCCCTCCCCAAACCTTTGGGAGCCCCAAACCTGTCTGGGCCCAGGGCGCACTTGCAGGAAGCACAGGCGGTGAATATCAGCATATATTAGTATATATTTATGCCTTCATTATGAAAAACTTACACTGGAAAGTCACTGACTTACCTGTTAACATCTCCATATGTCTCTGCAGTTTTTCTCCCTTTTTAACCATTGCCTGATATTTTTGGTGTAACCAAACACACGCTACCTGCAGATGGAAACGAGTGTTTTCGCTAGAGAAGAGAACTGTGCTGTGAAGGGACACCAGAACTCCTCTGAACATAACGTGCGGGGGGATACGACTACTCGATTTCAGAGTCTTTTGCAAGAGAGCAGAACTTCTCTACACTTCAGGTAATAAATACCTTACACTCACAGTTGTGGTTGGGGAGGGCAGTTTATATTGATCCATTAACAGCTACTCCAAAACAAGATTGCTGTGTTTTAATATAGCCTTTGGAAGGGGTTCCCTGACAAAATTATGTTATGTTCCTGTGCAATTTTTTCCCCCAACACAATACTTCTGCCTCACATCTGCCTCCTGAACTATCAGTCGCATGATTCATTAACACGACCTGTACAATCTTATTTCCTATATATATAAAATCAATACATCTAGCACTGTCAACTGAAGCACACATGATTATATTTCAAAATGTAGAGTATTAAGTTATTTGTTGGTTGCACCAGAGCAAATGTAGGATAAATAATGCCATTAAACAACAAATGAATTAAAGCCTCATTTTTCCTTAGTTGCTTTCGGAATCTGCATTACTACATACTTTCCATTATTTGCAAATTACACCAGACTGATTGAATAAATGCTTTAAAATGGGTCCTGAACACTGGTTTAGAGCAGAGAGGAAGTGGTTTCTTAGACAACTGCTACCCACATATTGATTTGATAACAGGGAGGTGGAGGGGGGAAGATGATTATGTTGATGTACGGAGCTGTTGATTGTTTAATTGAAGGTAAAATTTTTAGCTTCACTAGTCAATTACCTGATCTCATTAAGTTCTTAAAAATCACTAAAATACCATTCTGGCTGAAGCAGCTGCACTTTGCTACTATATTGTCTAAAGCATTAGGAAAATCATTTGCTAATGGTGATTTACAAGTGTAAACATGTGATATTTTTAGCTTCTGAATTAGCTTCCTCCATGCGAGAGATCTTGAATGACTACCATGCACCAGGTATGTAAAGAAAAAGGATATGAAATATGTTTTTATATTTGCTTACATGAACTGTAAACTTCTAACTATTTATTTCAAAGCTTTGTCTAAATATTCAAGCCTTATCAACAGAGTGGAAGATGGAAGAAGAAAACCACTGTTTCTTGACATTAAAGCTGTTTCAAACATAAATGTAAGAAGTTGTTCAGTGCCTGGCACGGAGCGGAGGTTATTTTAAGGGTAAATGTAAACAAAGACAGCATTTGGCATCCCTGTGGAGGAGGAAGCCACTGAGACTGCTGTAGAGGCCAACGTGGCAGCAGAAGGTAAGGGTGCTCTGGGGACCCCGGTGCCGCAGGGACGATCGTCCCGTGCCCGGCCTCAGTGCTTCAGAAGATGCTGGTAGAGGGCTCTGTGCAGCACCTCCCACATTCTATACACCACATGCTATAGGGCACGCGCTACGGACGTCAGCACTGCCAGTAACGTGTGGCCTTGTGTGTGTCTCCAGACTTCGCACAAACACATCCTTCCAGGTCACACATTCGTTTTGCAGGATGACTGTCCCAGAAAAGGTGGGTGATCAGTCAGTGGTTGTACAGTAATGTCAGAAGCCCTTTTCAAAACCTACGTGGCAAGAGCTGAGCTTCCTTGAGCACTGTTGTTTGTTTGTTGTGTTTTTAGACCAGTTCATAGAAAGACAGCTGGTTTCCTTCCAGAAGAAGGAGTCTGGGATGAGTTTCTTCATTCTTGCAAGCAACGTGACTTCAGTCACAAGAACTTGATGAACTCCCAAAAGGAGTTAGACATATTTTCCTCTCAGTGCAAAGATGCAACAAGAGGTTATGCATCAAGTTCCAGAATGACAGATAAAGTAAAAATTGGTTGGGTTTTGTTTTGTTGTTTGTTTGTTTTCTTTTCTTAATAGATAGTAGCTGAAAAATAATTTTGAGCAAATTCAGTAACACCAGGACTTCCCGTGTTTTGGGGTTATTCTCACTGATGGCTGTTTCTGGTTCTGTGCCAATCCCTGTACCCCTTACAGTCTCTTTGGAGTCAAAGATGACTGTGAAAATACAAAGAAGAAACAAAAGCTCATAGCACTGATGAAGATAGGTGCCAGTTCGCCAACCTTAGAGCACATGCCTCCGAATTTCTCAGGAAATATAGCTATTCCAGTAGTTATCTGTTAAAACTTTAAGTTCCCATACATCAGTAGCTCCCAAACTGCCTGTTTGCAGGCCTGTTATTTAGGTGTTTTGGTACCTGAATTAAGGTGCAAAATGCAAGGCAAATGAAACTGCATTTTCTGTAAATTGGCTACTGGATTCTGCACAGGGCATTGGTATAAATTATGAGACCAACTCCAAATTCTTGGGCATTCACAGGGAGTCTCCCTTAACGTTACGGTGGGTGGCAGAGGGTATTTTATGTTGTAACAGAAACAGTGGCATGAAAAAGACAAAAAATCACTTTTCAGTAAGACAACATCAATTTAGGTCTTTCAGATTGCAAAACTACTCAGGGTCTGTTTGGTTTTTTTTCAGACTGGCTATTGCCTTTTTAGGGTGTAGGGAGGGGATGTCTGGGTCCTGCCCTGCTCTGTATTGACTGTGGAACTGGGCAGGAAGATGAGGACCTGTGTAGAGCTGCTCTGTGACCCGCTCCTACTGTCAGGCCAGACCAGTCTGATATGCCAGAGTTATTGTGGCCAACCCGTCTGTCCGAAGTGGTACCCAAACCTTTATCAGGTTCAAATAGCACAAACTTGTTTTCAAAAGGGGTGGAGCCAGTATAACTTGGTTTGTCATCACAGTTTCTGGAATAATGGCAAATTCGACTTTGATTTGTTTACAGGAACAATTAAACCATTTTAAACACTGATTGATTCCTTGGTGATAGCTACAACAGTGGGTTGAGCTCCCACTTGGTGAGCAGGCAGGAGAGACATCCTGGTGGGACAGAGAGCCTGGGAGCTCCCCTGCCTGGTGGGGAGAGCCAGCTCAGGAAAGCGCCTGGGGCCACGTCTTTGCAGAACTGTTCTGAACTACCAGCTCTGCTTAAGGTCTTTGTGGTTTGGAGATAAGAAACTGAGGAAACTGAATAGAAGCAACTACCCACCAAAAGGGTGAGTTATACCATACCACTCGGTGTGCAACCTTCTCCCCTGACGGACCCCCTGCGCTGGAGGAGGCTGTTGGGAAACAGCTTCTGAGGTGTTTGACCGGCATTAAAGTTCATGCAGCATCTTAAATGCCAAATATCTCCCAACCTGCACCCTGAAGGACATGTGTGGATAAGCGACCATACATTTACAAGAATCCTTTGTGGAACAGAATGATGAAGAAAAGTCAGAGTGTAATTTTCTTGAATGGAATAAGTATTTCATTCTGAAGTCCATCTTTTTTAAGCTCTCCTTAGTTTTGTGTTTTATTTTTTTTTAATTCTGTGTTTATTTTCAGTGATTTTTCACTTTATTTTCAGAGTATGAAGAACTATATTGCTGGTAGCATAAGCTATACCAAATCCCGAGCTTGCACTTAATATTGATGTAGGTAGCCCGCTTAGCTAGGAGTGTCAACCGGTAGAGACCGTTTTCCTAATCAATAAATCAACACATTTCCTAAAATGAAGGTGATTACATATTTTGTCTTTCACTCTTTTTTCATTTGACTTGAGCTCATGCTGTCTTACACAGCACTGGATTGCATTTAAGCTTCCTAAAGCACGCACTCTAGAAAAGCAGCTGTTACAGTGTAGTGTATTTTGAAACTACAAGAGTCTGAAGTCATAGCATTTGACAATAAAACCCATTTCTCAAAGTTCTGCCTTCCAAGAATAAGCTAAAGCATAATGCTGGGAATACAATGCATAATGAATGGAGATATTTCAGTAATTCGTGAGGATTTATCTCATTCTATTTTCCAGATATGAGTAAGTAATTAACTAAACTATAAATATATATACATTTAAGAGCACTATTTCCTCATGCCCGTTAAGATCAGTGATATATGATACAAAAACACTCAAGTGTTTTATTTTATCTCAGCAGTAATCTTTTCTCCAATTAGGTACATCTTATTCCCAATATAATAAGCTTTCTGACAAACCTTTTCATATGGCCACTCACAAATATTAAGGCTTTCAATAGTCATATCGTTCAATGCTTAGATTGCCTAACCAACATTCGCTGTGAATCTATTAATGTCCTGCTTTTAATTCCTAATGATACTAAAATTAGGTTAGCTATGTGCTCTCTTACGTCGGTCTCCAGATCTAGAAGACTGTTTATACAAGCAATCAGGGAAGTTAGCTGCTCACTGGCAGGGCAAGTGTCTGCAAATAGTCTCTGCAATAACATATTAGCCACTGCAAATGGAGGAATATGAATTAAGCATATAGATCTTGCACTTGTTTCCCTTGTGCTTCCCCCCTTTCCTTGGCCTGTTTGCTCACACATTTGTAATGTCAGAAATGGCTCCGAATGTTAAGCATTAATTAGACGTGGGAACTGGAGCATAAAATAACATCTACATTTTATCCTTTTTAATCAAGAGGAAATGCTCTAATGTTGGATTTAGATTTAATGCAAAACTAAATATTTGACTCACTATATATTATGTCAGTAGATTAGCTGGTATTTATCACAGTTTTCAAAACTAGGGCTTTAATGCCTCATTTGACATGATTTTGTCAGTCCCTGGCAGAAAGCTGATAAACTGTCCATTTATGCCATTACAGCTGCCTCTTGTAGCACTGTGCTGCTATGGAGAGGGGTCAGTTGTCATTTCCTTAAAACCTTTCGTTTCGGCCATTTTATAACAGGTTGATCTTTAGAGTTCATTTGGCCGTATTACAGTAGATAAGTCTAGACTATAAATCAGTTTTGATGGTTCAAAAATAGCTTAAATTGACCAAGTGGCCAAAAGTTATCTAAATACCACACTCTTGCTGTCAAGGTAGTTGAAGCTGGAGTTAAAACTACTGCTGGACTTCCATTTTCCCCCTTATTTTCAGTTTCTCCTCTGCATGGATTGTTGGGGGGGGGTGTGTGTCTTTTCTTGCCCTTTTTTTTTTTGTGACTAGGTATCAAGAAAAAAAGTTTTCCACACAAAATGGCAAAGCTGAAATGGACAAAACTATATGGTCTCTGCTGATCAGATTAAATGATTTCAGAGGATCCTGTAGCTCTAAACCCCTCCCCAGGCGTGTGCTGTACTGCACTCCCCTAGGAAAGTCCAAATTATATCAAGTCCTGATATAAATGCAGCAGAACGATTTAGCAATTATATCTAACGTCTCCTCTTCTTTCTTCTTGGTTTTAGAAGTGGATAAGGGATCACTGACCTGGGATGCTGGGTCAGCCATGACGGCCTGAGGAGGTAAAAAAGAGCTGGGGATTCCTGTTTCTCCTGTCACACCTTTCCCTTCGTCAGGCTCTGCTTACAGAATGGGAGCTTTACTAGTTTTATCAAAATTGGTAAAGTAGTAATAAAAGTCAAATGCAATCCCAGTAGGAAGTGCCACTCTGCCAGGCGGTGCTTGGTCCCCAACCCGCCCTGGTCGCCCAACGGCTTCCTGCACGACCGGATGAAGCTCTGATGGGTAATTAGTGAGCGAGCTGCACAGTGTACTAACTCCATGAGAAATACAGATTGTGCGTCTGTTTAGGAAGTCTGGCACATCTTTACGGTTACCTAAATGACAGGAATTGCAGAATTCCAAGTCACACCTGAGCTTTGCCCCAGCTCCAGAAGTGCAAGGACAATCGAGGCACTGACTCGGGAAGAGCACAACTCCTCCTGCCCGTTCTCTTTCCTTTTTATTTTGTTGATCCCATTGAAGGCAATATCAGCATCTGTGTGAGTGAAATAAGCGTTCACCTTTGGTGATTGCCTTTTGGCAGGGAAAGTATGTGGAAAATCAGCTGCTCAGGAGACTGAAAACAATGCTTTTTATTTTATAGGCATAAATGATTTTTTCTCCCACTCAAAACAGTAGGACAAAGAATTCCAGCACTGACAGCTTATATTCTATGAAGTCCAAAACCTGAGCACACTATCTGTTTTAAGGACTTCAGTTGGCACTTATCTCTGTGCCTGGCCAGTCCTGCCCTTGCTGACAGTGTTCAGCCACTGCCCCCGAGGGTAGGACAGTCCTCTGCTGCCATCCCAGCAACAGGGCGTTCATGTCTCCCTCTGCTTTGGGGGGAGCAGAAGATGGGGAAATAAAACAATTTCCCCAGCAAGACCCACTAGGCGGTGGGAGGAGAGTCGTGCGTGTTTGTGCCTACCGTCAGTCCACCCACTCCTTCCTCCCCTGAGCCCACCTTTCCGCCCGCGCTGTCCCCAGGGGCTGGGGGCTCTGCCCCGGTGGCACGCGGTGGCAGCAGTGGGGGGGGGTGGCAGTGAGACCTTCCTCCCTGCAGGGCCTGGGGTGGGGGGGAAGACACTGCAGAGGGGGAGCAGTCCTGCAGTGCTCCTCTGGCTGGGAAAAGGAGGTGCTCGTGCATTTAAAAGTGATAAAAAGCACTTCCCTCCTGCCTATGCCAACTTGTGTGGTGTGTGTTGGACAAGTCTCGGTAGCTGCCTCCTTCCCATGCCCCAGGTCTACCAGCTGGAGCTATCAGTTCTCCAATGGAGCTCCTGTTGCCTGGTCATTATGAGGGCAAAATTCCCTGTGTGGTGGGCTGAGGTTAGCGCTTGTGCTAGCCTGGAGATCAGCATTCTCACGGGAACCCGCAGAGGTGGCATCGGCCTCGGGGGCCACTGGCACAGCACCTTGTGTGTGCTGACCTGGCATGAAGGCAGCTCTTCCGCGCCCAGTAGTGCCCCTCAGCAGTGGCTGCCGAGCCTGTGGCATCAGCACTTTATTCACATGAAAGACCTGATGCCTTTGATTCAGTACTTCTCTCTTTCCAGGATGATGACACCAAAGCAAGGGTCTCTGTGATCTCACTGTCTCAGCAGCCTGAGCCACTGTCTCTGACAGCAGCCACTGTCTCAGCAACCCTGTGAGGTTGGTGCACAAAGAGTTGCCCCTCTGGCATCTATTTACTCACTGGAAAGGGAGCAAAGAGGCACAGACTTGCCCACAGTCGCTCAACAGAGGTGTCACCAACTCTTCATAGTGCACTGTTTATTGCACCAGGTTTTAGAGTTCATTTCCAGCCTCGGTTCTTGCTGTTGTGTGAAAACCCAAGATTTCATTAAAAAAAAAGAAGTACAAAGACCCTGTAACTGTGACATTGTGAAAGAAAATTAGAAGATGTGCAGCTAAAGGAGTATAAGAATCAGAATGCAAATAAGAACCTATGTGATGGGTAGAACAAATGTGCTTTTCTCAGTTTTCTGACTATTCTGGAGCAGGAGAACTCATAGTTTTAACATTGTTAGTGCAGAAAGTGAAGGTTGTGCTTTGAAGTCCTCTAACTTGCTGGAGATGCTCCTGGTCACACGTGGTTCTCAGGGTTGCCCTGGCCACTGCTTTAATGGGACAATGGTGTGGGTGGAGGCACTCAAAAAACCCATAAACCAAGGGCAGGAAGAACTCTCCTAACTCATCAAATTTAGTCTTTTGTTCTCACAGGCATCATGGTCTCCCTATTTAGATCACTGGAGGATGTAAAAGGAACTGTACCAGAGTCACACAGCTGCTTTTTCCACTCCTTGCCCCCCCTCATTTCCCACACAACCCCTGCTGGTGGTGGCATCCGTATTAGCTGGTGGGCCAGCATGTTGGTTGGCCAACATTATTTATGTATCTGCCATTTCAATGGGGCAAGTGCAGTAGCAAACCCCTGCCTGCTCACCTAGTAGAGCAAAACAGAGGCTGAAATGCCCTAACTAGGATGAGATCTTTAGAAGTATTTGGCGTTCATCTAACTGCATCCACTGAATTTCAGAATAAAATCCTTGCCTGCCTCAGTGGTGGCCAGAGCCACCCTGGCCTGTTCCTGGAGAAGTGACTGTCAGCAATGTCTCAGCCCGGTTATAACACAGCTCGGTCTCCCAGTCAGAAAATCAAAGGAAGGGACATTCTCAGATTAAGACTTAGATTAATTTTATAAATTTAGATTGAGTTTATAATCTCAGACATACTCAGAAACTGTAAAGAAGCAGCCATCAGGCTGATTTGCAGATTTAAATTTAAAAATCACTCAGATTTGTTCAAACTTTAAAGCCAATCTGTTTAAAGCAGAAGAGTTATTTTTACTTTGCTCTCCTAATTAAACACCGAGAGATACTGCTCTTGTAAATGCTTTCTGTTTAGCCAGGCAGCTGGAAGGACTGAGAAACAGATACGATTATGGCCTTGTCGTCTTAGGCTGAAATAAGTGAAATAAAATACTCACATTGGTTTTGTTACATGGTGAGATTTTGTATGGTTCTCTGATATGGCATAAAGTACCTCAAAACACTGTAGATTGAAATCTGCAGGTCTAATTTCTGCTCTATTTATTTTTTAAAATCTCAGATGCTACTAATTCAGATACAGAATTAGGGTGAGTAACTGTGCAAGGTGTGCAGACTGATGGGAATTGCGATCTTTGTACTTGAAATTTGTGATGTCTGATACAAGATGCCAAAGACCCCCCTTAACCTTGTCAGCCAGAGCAGAAATAACTGCTCTACTAAAGTGAATAAAATAAGCTGAATTTTAAAAACTACATACATATATATTAAAGTGCTGAGAAAGCAATGAGCATATTTTGTTTCCATTTAATGTGGGGCTCAATCCCATTCCTATGCGTTGGATAACTATGTTAAATGCTGGCTTGGCAGGGGAAAAAAGCTGTGATTTTTAACCCATTATGTAACATCAGAGCCCAGAATTTTGTATTGCTTTAGAGAGATGTAATTATAGCACTTTGAAATAACATGTGCAAGGTCACAACCACATACCCTAGAAAATAAAGTTGCTAAATATACAGTGCAGGTGAAGTACAAGCATCTTCATGCTCCAGCACAGAGAAAGGAAAAGCTAAGTTTGATAAAGTTACAAACCCCATGATTTCTTAGAAATCATGGTCTGAATTCTGCCTCAGGAAATGGAAAGCCTGCTACTCACCTACCATGAATGAAAATAAGAAACACCTGTTGTCTCTCTGGTCTTACTTAATTTACTTCCCCTGGCCCTCTCCCCTCCCTTGCTGTCCTTCTGGAGTCCCGGGAGGAGCAGTAGTTTGGTCCTTCTTGCCCTTCAGCATTTTTGATGAAAGGAGAAGGTAAGTGTGTATGGTTGTAAGAGGCTCTTTCAAGCTTGTTTTGGTTTTTATTCATTGTCCTTGCTCTTTTCCTTAATTATGGCACAGTGGGTAACTCGTGGAAGATACTTGCTTACATGGACTTCTGGTCTGGCCCAATATGGCCACTTCTATGTTCTCAAGTTATGTCTTACAAAAGTATAACATCTAATTGTTTGGGGGAACTAGCCATTTTGTATCTTTTATCATCTTGCTGTGACAGATATATTCCTCGGGAGTTTTTCTGCTTTTTATGCTTGAGTCAATTATATCATGTGGATTTTCTATAATTTTGGGGGCAGGAAAATCAAAGCCCTTTGTCTTCAGTCCTGTGACTGAATGTGTTTCAGCTGATGATACATTGGCTTCTTCCCCTGAAAAATCTGTTCAAGGTTGTGAAATAAAAAGGGGAAAGTTCTGTCCACTGCTCCTCATAGGTTTTGGTTTGGTTTTTTTTTTTTTTTTTGTAAAATAGTTCAACATCAAACTTAAAATGAGTAACACTTCCTGTTATGATACAACTGGCTTAAGAAAAACGGAGCTGGCACGTATCTGTTTGTCCTTTCTGTCTGGGAAAAAAACCCACCTAATTTGGCTGATTTTCTTTTTTCAAAGAGAGCATTCACACATCCTAGTGGTGTTCTTTATGGTCATTTAAAAGTCACTATAATTGTGTAAAACTATATATCCTCTAGGCAACAAGAACAAAAGCTGCTATACGTGCTAAATATTGTTTCATTCAGGAAGTTATTCTTATGTGTATATTCCCACAACTATTATCAGTGGAACTGAAGGGTAGCAGCAATATCCACAAGTTGTCTGATTTCCTTCCCGCACTATCAAAGATTGAAACAACAAAGATGAAAACGTTGGGGGAAATGCCTGTAACTATGACATAAATTGCTTTCCAGAAAAGTTTTGAAGAAGTTGCCCTTAATATATTGTTTATGGTATGGAGGAGGCACTCCTGCCTGAAGGACTTTGGTTGTGTTGGGTCTTTTAAGCGTTCCCAAAATCTGGCCTCGGGACATTCTGCAGTGGGTTATGTTTTGCTCCTGGTCATGGCAGTGGAAGCACGAAGCTCCTCCATTGTTTCTAGGATGTTTATTCTGAATTTGTGCTAATATATCTGAAAGTATGCTGTAGCAAATATCTGTAAAAATTCCAATTCAACTAACTCAGGAAAGTTCAGAGGATAAAATTGTATAGGGAATTATTATTCTTATGGTATTTATTTTACATTTTATTTTATAAAGTTCCACGATTAATACAGTTTGGTTTTTTTTTATTATTGTGACTTCTCTCACGATGTTTGTTAGAGCCTGTGCTTGGGGTACATGCAGTGGGGAGCTTAAAGAAAGAGAGGAGCTGCTGAACCCTGTGGCACTGATGAGAAGTTGCAGCCTACATTTCCAGCTCCTGTTCCCGTCTGGGAACAGCCCTCCTGGTGTTAAGTCCATTCCAATGGAAATCTATGCCCAGTGAATGGTTTTAACAACACTCGTCTCCCTTTCATGGTCTTATTTTGTCTCAATGTCACGGGTTAGTTTCATGCACGTCCTGGTGTAGGAGTTGAGAGGAAGCACTTGGCATGGCAGCTGGTCGGGAAAGTCTCTCTAGGATTAAAACTGGACATCCAGATGCTTCCTTGATTAGGATCTCTAGACTGGTGTTCCCCTGAAGTCTGGGAAGCACTGAAGAACTGAACGGTCTGCCCCGGCCTCAGGTTACCCTTTTCCTCCAAAAAACTTCTGTTCCCACCATTCTCACCGCTCCTGCTCCAGGGCTTCTGCCGAGGCAGGACAAGAATGACCACACAGAAGCGTGTCCACCACGAGCCCCTCCAAATAAGCTGAACACAAAGAGTCCCTGAAGCGATGCTTCACTGCAGCCTGTGGGTCCCTCAGGCAGCTGTGTCCCCCTCCTCCGTGGCTGCCATAGCTATTGTTCTGCTGCTTTGCCCTCGCAGCCAAAGCCCTCCTTCTGACGAGTCTCTCGACTTCCTGGCTCTAGAGAACAGCTCCTCTCTTAGTCCTAGAAATGCTTCTGGGGAGGAAAAAAAGAAAGCAAACCTTTGCGTAAATCAGGGAGGCAATTAGGGAGACCAATCTAAGAGATGTTGAGGCAGGCCACAGTCTCGAGTTGGGGAAGGCCTGTCCGCTCACGGGCAGCGAAGGGTCAATGTCAGGGAAATTAAATCTGCCCCTGGTGTTGGGGCAAGGAGCTGGACTGTACATCCTTTTAAATGCTTCAGTTCTGTCCAAGTCTGTCTTGTACATGATCTTTTTCAAAAATGAACAGTAGACATTCCCCGAAGTCTGGGTTATTTGGAGCTTGCTGAAGGAAGACTTAGTATGTCTTTTAAACTTGAGTGTATGTTATAAATAGCTGGCCTGCCAGCTGGACATTGTGGAGAGGTGAAAACAGGATTCAGTACACTCTAGGTTAAGATGACTTCTCCAAAAAGAAAAGAACACTAATAAGCACTATTATTAAGACAGATGAGAATGAGTGAATACACACCAAATCTCACGTGGTGGACCCAGTGTTTTGTGCTCACCATCTCTTGCTGCCTCCCTGGTGCCACCTCAAAGGCCCATGGTAACTGCAGTCTTTGTGGTTTCAAAGGCAGAAGCGTCTTGTTCACTTGTTGTAGTGGAGGCTATAAAACCACAAGGTAAAAATGCCTGACAGCCAACTAGCAACTGCCTTTTGAAGAGGAGAGATGTGAATACCCATTACTCCACAGTGTGTGCCGTTGTTCATGTCAATAGAAAGTGGCGTAAAAGGAAGTCAGAAGTGCATGGTCAGAAACTATGCTAAATCAGGTGTTAATCTGTTTTTTACTACTCTATGTACTATACAGTGAAGTATTGCGTCCTGCATAAGGCTCAAAGGAACGCTGGAGGCTGCAATACGTATTTTTGCGTGGCTTCATACAGGCTCTGAAGCACTGACAAAGATCTTCCTACCCTTATGTAATGTGTGTTTTTGAAATGGAATAAAATAAAATACCTCCTTCAATAGCATTATAGTTGGTTTTTTTCCTGGCTGGGAGCAGTATAATTTAGCAATAGACCCATGGGGGATGCACACTCTCCTTAACTTGCCAGGGGTGGCAAAATAGTGGCTACCTCCTGTACCTTGTGGCCAGCAAGATGCTGTGCAGGGTGCAGAGCCCCTCCACAGGCAGGACAAGGTCAGGACCAGCCAACACGCTGCACCTCCAAGAACCTGCTGTCAGAAGAGCTGTGTATCCATGTCTAATTTCCTATCTTGGCTCTTTCCTGTGCTGCCTGCCCTTGTTTGTTCTCACCAGAAGTACAAGGCCACCCCTCTGGTGGGGGGCATGTCCCTCTGCGCCTGGCTGTCCTCTGCACCGGTGGCTGCGCAGCTGCTCATTTGCCGAACTCGGTAGCAAGGCTCAGGGGGTGCTTCTTAATGTTCTGCGTGTTGGTCACAATTGATTTATTAATTAACGTAGTGGTGGGAATCAAGGATCAGTGGTTTTGTTTTTTTCTTTTCCACTGATTTGCTTTTTGCTTCAGGTAAATGGTCCAGGCTCTCTCCACATCCTCATTCCTGTGAGCCAGGGGTGGTAATACCTACCAAAGAGCTGTTTGTGAGCTCTACCAAGCTCTTTAGCATCCTCAGCAGGAGGCAGCGTAGAAGCATATGGCCAACACACTATTTCAAAACAACCCAGTTTTAAATCTTTGCAAAAACCTCCTGCTAGCCCCGGGGTAGCTTGCAGTCTGCTCCTGATGGTTCCACCATAGCTTTAAGAAGTTGCAGCCAAAAGGGTTTTTCTGGCCCTTCTCTCCCCAGTCATTGTTCCCACACACTATGAAAACTCATGCTGGTGAGAACTAACCACTGTATTTGTATTTTTTTGTGTTAATTTTCAGCAGAAGTTCCCTGATCTAACTGGCCACGTAGGGTTTTTTTTATGACTGCTCATGCTCGGAGAAGGGACACAGTAAGAACACTAACCTGAGCAGAGGCAGGGCCGCCTCTTTCCATCCCAGTGCGCATTTAGATCAGCTTAAATTTATTGGGAAACCCAAGTTTCAGCAAAGCTTCTCCAGACAATGGTAGGTAACCTCAGTGAGCCCTTTGCGGGGACGTATCCTCACAATGTTCCAGTCAACCACGTGTTTTCTCCTTTTGCACAGATAAAAAATTGGTGCTAGGGGTTAGCTGGGATTCAGTGACCTGCCATGTTCAGGAAACAATGAGTTACAGAATTGGGATAGCCGGCTGTTTCCTGGCTATCTGGCAGGAGGTAGCGGAGCGAGTGTCTTGCTTCTGCTCCAACACAGTCGTCTTTGTGCCCCCGCCTGAGCCGGGGCAGGAGCGCGTTCAGTATCGCAGCCCTGCGCTCTGCCTGAGCTCATTCAAAGCTGCGACTCCACTGAGGTCGTCTGTAATCCCCAGTGAACTGGAAGATAAATGGGATATATAAGTTGTGAAAGCCGATGGAGCTAAGAAACTTTTCTGGGATAGTGACAGACTTCACTTAACACCTCAGAGACGCAGTGAAGTAAGTTAAACAGAGTACCAAGAATGTCTCACATAGTTTTCTCTGCCATTGAGGACCCCACTCCCAGATAACAGGGTAATATAAGCCAAGAGCTCAAATGAGCATTCCTGGCTGCTAAAGTAAAATCTAGTAACAGTGCCCATTATGCAACGTGTAATTTCTGTCATAAAAGATGAGAAAAGCACTAAATTGTCTTTTTTTATCACTGAAGTGTCTTATGCTTTCAGCTTTTGTGGAGTACACAGCTCTGAATACAGCTACCTATGATAGCTGGAGCTGGAAAGAAACCGTTCTGTGTCTGATTAAAAAAACCACTGCAATCGCTGTTCCTGCTAGAATGGTTCCTGGGTGGCAATGGCTTTTTTTTTTCATAGTTAAACGTGTCCATTAGTGTGTGGATGGAACAGCCAAAAGCATGCAGGTTTGCTGCTGAGGGGCCAATATTCCGTGATGGGACTGAAGTGGTGCTTGAACAAGAATTGATTTACTTCAGGCTCTCTTCAGGCTTCAAAAAAGATGCAAGAAGTACTAGAAGATGACTCTCATAGCAACAGTTGGTAGATTTTCACTGAAGCTTAAAGAAATTACACTCGACAGATCAATGTCCAGAGAATCCCAGGACTTTTCAAGTAGGCATTGAAAACAAGCTACCGCTATGTTTGGCTTTACTGGAGAAAGCCTGTAGTGAAGCTATCAAAGTTGCTGCTTAGGAAGCGCAGACGAACACGTGGGCTGTGGAGAGCGCTCCACTGCGAGGAGCAGTTCTCTGCAGCCACTTGAGTTACACGGTCCCAGGTGTCTAGCTCACTTCAGGGGAAAAAGTTCCAAAATTGTCTTTGTAGTTTTCTGGAGATCCTGCCATATCTCCCAAAGTATGTGAGTCTCATTATAGAAATAATTGTATTTTATTCCTTTTTCTGTACATATCTGATGGGAAGAAAGTACACCCAACATCCTGAAGTGACCTTTGGGAAAGTCTAAGGTGCTCTTGTTTCTTTGGTATGGTGTAATTAGGTTAGGTGTTAGTCCTGAATGAAGGTACTGCAGAGCCAGGTTGCAGCGCAGTTGTTTGCATTATTCTCTTACTTGCTTGATGGTTTCCTTTCTTGATTAGGAAACAGGGTGTCTCCCCTGGGAGCTTCAGATAGAAAGTGCTCTGACAGAAAAATACATTGAATCCTGTAGATGGTTGTCTTTTGCACAGGTAAAAATGCATGAGGAGATGAATCTGTAGCGCATCTGATTATTTTTTTTAAGAGATGTACACAAAGTATTGGGTTTTTTTCCTGGCTTTTTTTTTTTTCTTAAAGCAGCTTATTCAGCTGTAAAGATTTGGGGTTGCTGTTTAATTAGCAGTTTAGAATTGTGCACTTTGCATAATCACTATTTGAGTACACTCTGAAAAAAGGAAGTCGAGCCTATTCGTTACTCAACTAAAACAATCTAAAAGGCTAATCATACTTTCCGATTTCTCTTCATTGCACTGAAGTTTTGAGGTAACTAATTCTTCCAGGGAAAGACACAGTGACTTCTGCCTAATCAGTTGTTATTACTTCAGTCTTGTGTGTATCTTGTCTTATCTTTCAAGTAAAGTTTCCCGTACATCGAAGGCAATATATTCCAAGATACTGGGATGTGAATAGTTTATTTGACTTGGGAGTGGTGAAAATAGTAACCTGCTGTGCAGTGTTAAATATAAAAAATCAAACCCCAAACTGTCAAATCCTGAATATGAAACAATCATATACATGCTGATGTATGAGTTTTTCCCATATATATACACACATGCACATGTGTGTGTGTTTATGTACATAAAAACCTCTTTAAAATGTTTTGTACTGGTTAGTTTTCCATTGTAGTAGGACCTGAGCATGTTTGTCAAAGTCTTTTTCTATCATATTACAATAGAAAACTAAAAAAACTTTAAAAAAAAATTTAAATGCATAAATATATGTTGTGAGTGACAGCATAGCTGGCTTCGATAGCACGGTTTGGGCCAACTGCCCTCTGCTTTGGTCTCGGTAGGGTTTGGGGAACTGGCACTTGCTGGAGACAGGGGCTGAGGGGGGACGTGGGGGTGGCACTGGGGTGCAAGCGCTTCCAGGTCGGGGCTTGTAAAGTTTGCATCAATGTTCCTGAATTCCTGTTTTGGCTGTTGTCTATAGATATTGATGAAAAGCTCCTTTCACGACAAAGGCAGGAAGCTTTTAACATGAAAATGGTCAAACTGTTGTCACAATTCAAAGCGAATATAAGGCCTGGATAGAAACACAATATAAACATTCCCAGGAGAGCTTCTTGAGACTTGTTATGCTGAGCAAAGTTGGCACAGTGTCCCATTTGCAACACTAGAAATCAGATGGGTTTTTTTGATTGTTGTTTTTACACTATTTAAGTGACATTTTATTTGTTTTAAGAATTGGTTGCTGACGCACAAGGCCTTTCTGTCCACCGGTTCACATCAGATGAGCGTTCTTTCTGCAGTCACAAGTGTCTGCCCAGCAGGCTTGGGTTTGCAATTGAAAAATCAATAATTAATTCATGGCCAAGATAAAGACCTCAAACCCATTACAAGACCACCACCACGGTGAAAGCTTTCAATTGTATTCATACTAAAAGAGGAGGAGGCTGAGAGTGTTTGCCACTTATAGTTTGGTCTGCTACCTATTTTTGTTTTTTCTAAGGTGCCTATCACTGGGCTATCTAAGTCACGATAAACTAGTCACTCAAGTGTTATACTAAATATTGCTTTCACGATAAGTTAGTATAATGCAAATGAGACTTTTTTAATGATGATAAAAACGTTTGTTCAATAATTTCTACCACAATTCCTAAGTGAACAAGCAGCCCATGAGTTCATGAAGAAAAGTAATGTCATTAATTGTTGCCCGATAACACCTCACACCCGAAAAATACAAATCACTCTCTAACTGATTACATTAATTTGTCTGCAAGAGGAATCCCTCTAGGGGAGGGGATGTATAAGAGCTCAGAATAAAATTAGCAAATGTTTAAGATGAAAGCAATCAGTTTTGAATTGGATTACAAATGGGCAAGTCTCCGTATTTTCAATATACAGTAGAAACAATGGAAACAGGCCAAAATTGACAAGCGTTTGTGTATTTTTATCGCTTGTTTAAAAACTTTTTACTTGTTGCTGCCACCACGGCAGTTACTGTCTCCTAAACCATAAAAAGCCTGAAGACATCCATAGCATTGTGTCCTTTGCCTGAGTGTATGGCTAAGGCACTGTCAGAAAATGCTCCTGCTGTGGTGGGTCTGTTGGGTGTGTGAAAGACCACAGCTTCAGGCCTGGTGTGTTCTGCCCCCTGTTACCCCGACTGTATAGTCACTAGCAACAACTGGGCTGTGTTTCCACTTACAACTTCTTCAGAATTGAATCTGATCCTCCTCCTTCCTGCCCGGCGCAGAGGTCGCTGCTGTGGCCGCTCCCCAGCGGAGCGGCCCTGGGCTAACCCAGCCCTCAAAAATGATCCGATTAAGAAGGCTGCTCAAAGGTTTCAGCTTTTCTCTTTCTCTTTTTGGTGATGTGGTGGGGGTTTTGGGGTTGGTTTTTTTTTTTTGGTTTGTTTGGTTGGGTTTTTTTTGTTGTTGTTTTTTTAATAACTTGGTATTTCAGACACTGGGAGCGCTGTGTAGCTCTGGCTTGGTTTGCTGGGCTCAGCACAGCATCTGCAGTGCTGCTCTGATCACAGCTGGCTGCTTGGCTTGTGATCACCTCCAGGTCCAACCAGCAATGTGCAGGGTCCAAAAAGGACCAGAAGAAATGCTGATATTCGGGCTCTTTATGTCTCAAGGAACACTGTACGGGGGAAATCTCTGGGAATGTCACCACAGAGCTGTCACATTAATTTAATCAGTTGTTGTTTCCCCTATTACTTCATAAATATGCAACAGAAGCAGAACTTTTAAAGCTCTTCAATGACGCGTAGCATTTGATTACTTTTTAATATACTGCAGTTGCTTCTCTCCTGACTTGTTACACAGTCTGAGCTTCTCAAACAAAGAAACAAAACTAGACCCACCCCAAAAGAACAGAAAGTATAAAAGGAAACGCACAGAACAGGCAAAAGTTTGCAAAGACCCTTTCTATCAGAACAGGTTGTAATGTCCTGAGTCTGGAGCCCTTCTGGTGTCTCAGAAGAAGACCTTGACTTTGGGGCTGGTCCTGGGACACCAAGGTGTGAGGTTAGAGAAGGTGTCTGTGTAGTGGGTGAGCTGTTGTAGAAATACCTGTGGAGTCTCTTCCAGGCTTCAGTGATTTGACTGTGCTTCTGGCAATGAGTAAGTCTACTTTGTGAGTATCACTTCCCCCTCACCCTTAATAACTAGTGAACGTTTTACTATGAATTCTTGGTATTTTGCATTAGAAACTGCATGTGCTTCGGACCTTTAACTTCCATGCATTTTTATTTTGTGTTCCAGTCAGTTTGTATATGAAGAAACACCTCCATATTTCAAACGTTTTCTAAATTCTAATTCAAAAAACCCCTTTCGGTGCATGTTAAGTACTCACGTTTGAAGCTCATTTCCCCCACGACTTCCAGTGTGAGCAAAACTTGGCTGTTTCACAAAGTGAAACAAAGTGAACTCAAAATAATTATGTATATGTCAAATTTCTTGGAGTTTGAGGTGACATTGATGCAAAATACAGAGGAAATTCCATCAGAAAGAATTAATCATGTTTCCAATAGGATTTTTCCCTTGTTGGAGACAATCTAACCTTATTCTTTAAACAACCAATCCTTATTCCTCCATTTGACCAAACTTTTTAGTTTAAGTTTCTTGACTTTTCTTTAAAATGGAAGTTAAAAATATCAGCTGGGAGGTTTCTGAGTTGCAGGTTCTGGCTGCAGCACGGGAGCCTTCGGGAGAACATGGATCTGGAGAGCTAAGAATTGAGAGTAGTTCCTCAAAGAATCGTTTCAGAAATGTGTGAGTAGAACTGCCCCGCAGCGCGCTGAATCTGAGTCACTTGTGCTTTGGCTTTTGCAATAGCCACGTGAAAAAGAAAGGGTTATTTATTAAGAGCAGAACAGTTCCCTTTTAGTTCTGTAGCAATCATGTCTCTTTTTTTCCAGTCCATGGAAAGTGTTATCTCAGGCAGCTTTGTGCAGGAAGTTCTGTTTATCACTTCCTCACAGTTGCAGTTTGTCTAGGACTTAAATATATGATATCAGATTGCATCAAAATGTGGGCCTTTGTGTGCTTAACTCATCAAAGGAGTGGACCCTCAGGACTTGATATCACTTTGCTGCATATGCAGTCATGTAGCAAAACAAAGTCTATCTAAACAGGACAGAACTATTTCTGTTGGTCGTGCAGCAAAGCCAGCAGAATTGCTGTAGTTGCAGGTATCTGCACTGTTTCACTTCTTGTTTTTAAATTTATTGCTTTTTTAAAAAAAAAGTGACATGGTTTGCCTGTTTTTACTATGTAAACTACGACGAAAACCAAAATATTACTTGTACAATGAAAAAAACAAAAAACCAAACCCAAATGGGACTTGGTGCATGCTGCTGCAGTGCCTGTTCGCATTATAAAAACACTCTAAAATTTTGAATCCGTGTGTTTTTGGCTGGCTATTTTCAAGCAAATCTGAAGTGGTAGATGGTGATCTAGAGGACTATGTATCAAATAAGCTTAATGAGACTGCAATAAATAAGAACAAGTTACTAGGAGGTTGGCTGCAGATTGTGAACCTGCTCTCCCACCTCTCTGGGTATGTCTGTGTCTTCTCTCCCCCCCGGATGGGAGTTCCCTCGCCGATACCGGGGGTGGTGCTGCCAGATGTGAGCCCCTCTGGGCAGCCACAGGAAGCCCATTCAATCTGGGCAGCAGAACTCCTGCCCTGAGCCACGGCTCCTCCACGCCGGCTCTGGCTTTCCCGACCACCCTCCCCATGCCCCGAGCAGCGTCGCGCTTGGCTCCACTGCCCCCCTGGCCCAGCAGGGGCTGGTTTTGGGGCAGCAATACGTGCCCGGCTGCTGCAGAGCCCAGTACCCGCTGGCCAGCCCGGGAAGCTGCAGCGTGGGGTCCGTTTCTGCGCCTTCCCACACGCTTCTGGTGCGTGTTTTAACCATGTGATAGATGCAAAACCGAGAATATGAAGTGAAGCTGGTATCCGCCCTCAGATCCATGATGTAACATGCTGTCTATTTCCTAAAATCTGCTACTACTATAAAAGGGGGCAAAAAAGTTTTAATTACTCAGCAGTAAAAGACAAAAATCTATTCTTTCCTGATGTCCCTTTTCTTACTTGTGGGGAAAAAAAAAGTTATTAATAGAGCAGAAACTGGTTGAGTGTTTTTTTTTTTTTCCTCATCATTTTAACTGCTGTATTGGTTGATGAACATGATTAAGAGATTACTCCAAATCCCATCAAGCTGGGGGAGCCAGTCAGACCTGAGCAGAGCCGTCCTGCCTGCAGGCAGGGGCCCCGGACCCCAAACCCGCAGGGAGGACTCCAGCTTCTGGCAGACCCTTTCCTGTCAATCCGTGAGGGAGAGCTGGGAAATAATCCAATTTTCTAATTCTGCTGTTTTCCACTCTGCCTTGCTATGCCAAGGAAACCCTGAGAGGCACTTAATTTTGTCTTCCTGCCTTCAGCTGCTGCCTCCCACCACTTTTTCCAGAGAAGGGGCGGTTGGGCCCTCGCAGCCACTCGGCGGAGCTGGGGACAATTTTGAAAGGTGCAGGGCATGCTGCTCTGTGCTGTAATTTTGAGCATTGTCAGCCCTTTGTGGGGAACAAGCCCTCACTGCTGGCCAGAAAACAGGAAAGCACTTAAAACCGAGGACTTTTTTTTCTTTTTTTAAGAGAAGCTGAACTTTCCTCCCCTTCTCTTTCGGTTTGATTATATAGCAAAAGTGAAAGTCAGGATCCCACCTCAAAAACTGTCCTGCTGCTCCAAAATAGTTTTGCTTTGAAAATAACAATACTTCACAGGAAGAAAGTACATGCTGTTGCCCCTTGAGGAATACTTCCTTTTTCACTGCTTTTGTTAGTCAATATGGATGACCAGTGCTGTGAATCAGGTTTACAGGTACTAATCAGCCGCATAGCTTTTTGCACACGCATGTTTGCACGGTGAAAACTGGAAGTTTTGTGTAGTTCTGCTTTGTGGATCCTCACGTCATCCTAAAACTGCACTCTGGTGCTCAACTGCCCTTTTTGTGGGGGAGGAGAGGGATGACAAGGAAGTGTTGGCAGTCACTGTCTTGATAGTGTTGATTTCTTCTTGATGTTTGTAATTAGAGTTGTTGGGTTTGCCTGCATTGATTAATACAATACTTTTCTCTAGAGGATCCACCTCTCCTGACAGTCTATGGCTGGTGGACTCCAGTGGGCATGGAAGGTCTAATCAGCTGAATTACTGGATTCACTTTTCCAATTAAGGTGATGCTTTTAAATATATTTCCTTCTGTTTTGCTACAATATTTTGGTTTTTCTTTTTTGGGGGTGTGTGGAGGGGTGGTTTGTTGTTTGTTTTTTTTTATTTCTGTAGTCCTGATTCAGGGCCCTCGTGTCCCTACTCAGAAAAGCATGCAAGATGGTGTTTTTCATAGAGTTTACTAAGGGGGAGACATTTAATTTTGCTTTTTAATAGACTGATGTATTCTGTGTGAAGATTTGGGTGTTTGGAGTTTGATGGGTAAAGTTTTGGAAATATTTTCCTCTGTACTTTGTTTATTTTCATTGGCATTTTTTTCTTCACACTCAGCATTATCTAAAGCATGAAGACTTTTAGGATCTGAAGGTTGTTTGTGTAATGATTCCACTTCTGCCACCTGTTGAACATGAAGAACCTGCAGCATCTCATCTTTTGGAGGCCTAGAATGCCTCTTTCTTGGAGTTGAAGAGGGCATTCAATTCTGTGTCCAGTTCTGGGCTCCCCAGATCAAGAAGGACAGGGATCTGCTGGAGAGGGTACAGCAAAGGGCTACAAAGATGATGAGGGGACTAGAACATCTCTCTGATGAGGAAAGGCTGAGGGACTTGGGTCTTTTTAGTCTGGAGAAGAGAAGACTGAGGGGGGATCTGATCAACACCTATAAATACTTAAAGGGAGGGTGTCAAGAGGATGGGGCTGGTCTTTTTTCAGTGGTGCCCAGTGACAGGACAAGAAGAAATGGGCACAAACTTGAAAATAAGAAGCTCCATCTAAATGTGAGGAGGAACTTCTTTCTTGTGATGGTGGCAGGGCCCTGGAAGAGGCTGCCCAGAGAGGTGGTGGAGTCTTGGTCTCTGGAGACATTCAAACCCACCTGGACACGTTTTTGTGCAACCTGCTCTGGCAGAGGGGTTGGACTAGATGATATCCAGAGGTCCCTTCTGACCCCACATCATTCTGTGATTCTGTGTCAACTGTAAAATTCTGCTTAAATCCAACCAAGGTCAAGCAGGATGAAGAAGCACCAGCTTAATGATTTCTTGGCTTGGGGCTGCTGCAGGACTCCCAGGGATGCTAATGCATTTTAATTTAAACTCCTTATCACCACACTAGCAAGACCGTTCACACATTTTCCAAAGACACCACAGGATTTAGGCTGTTGTCCTAATTGCTATTGTTCAGGCTGCTGGCTATTATATTTACCACAAGCTGTTTCCATCTTGTTGGGAGCCTGGTGCTAAACTGAAAAACAACACCCATTTTAGCAATTTGTTGCCTTCTGGCAGCTGAAGCAATCACACTGCAATGTGCAGACCAGCTTCCCTACAATGTCTGTAAGGTTTTGGCTGTGGTTCCAGTGGATGGTTTCAGGGAACCTTGTACCTCATTAGAAATGCAGGGCTCCGTGACATAAAGCACAGAACACAGCCTTTTGGGGGGGTTTTGTTTGATTTTTTTTTTTTTTGGGGGGGGGGGAGTTAAACATAGCTGATTAACTAAGATGTATATTCATGCCTGATCAGGTCTGAACTTATCCTACAAGAGAGTCTGACAGTGGATCCACAACCTCGGTTTGTGTCTGTTTAGCACCAATGACTCGACCAGACATGGGTTTCTCTATCCCATAGAAGTTTTTGCTGCCCAGAAGACCAGAACATTGGAACATGGTGGTACCACTCTGGGAAAAGCAAGTAAGAGCAAAAGAGAGGGCTTTTCTTCCTCTCAGTACAAAATAGATGGCTACCTTAATCTGTGACTAAATTTTCCTCATTTAATGTGGTTTGGTACTAGATTAGCCTTGCTGTGGCAGCTATCTGTTGCTAAAAGCATGGTCCCACTTCTCTCTTTGTGCCAGAGTTTCCTGCCCCTGTTCTTGCACCAGGAGCCGTGGTTGTCTGACCTAGAAGTCTGCCAGTTAAGAAAGAGTCAAAGTGGAAGAAAACTAATTCTATCAAGAAAACGAATTTATTTTCTGCCATTCTCATTCCTTGATCCAGTTTGGGGCGAGGTCAGGGCAGCAGATTCAGCCTTTTGGGCAACAATTCTCCATCAGGCTTTGCTCAGCAGTAAGTTAAGATTGAACCTCAAATTTCTAAATTGTTTTATTCCCTTCCATATTTTTAGGAACAGTTATTAACCTGCTTTAAAAAGGAAATTCAGATCAGAAGTCATAGACTTTTATTTAGAGATCGATCTGCTTTGGAAAAAAAATATTCCTAAGATTTATTCTCAACTTAAACTATTTTTGAGGTTGCAAAAAAATGTTTGGTTACACTTGTATTTGTTTCATTTTGTTTCATTTTTCACACTTCCTTCTTTTGCTGGAATACTTCCAGCCCATCAGAACCTGGAAGTACCAGAAAAAAACCAGAGGCACCTGTTTTTGCAGAGCATGGGTTGTCTCGTGCTGTAGTACTGGGCTGGGATTTGGGAAATCTGAATTCAGTTTTCTGCTTTGCCACTCATTTGCAATCTTAAATATTGTTGGGCAAATCTTTTCTTTTGTTGTGTAACTGAACTCTGGAATGTTTTTGATGGAGGAGAGCATGGTTATTTTGTGCTGGGGTCCTGGGGAAGTTCTTGACCTGGTGGGATATTTAGGGCCGGGAGTTGTGAAGGTGCATCCTCAGCGAATCCTTCCTGCCCCACCCTTTGGGAAATGGTGCCTGTCAGGGGATTTGTGACTTTCTGACCCTTTGAAAATTTGTACTTGTGGGGGACAGTGGTCACACTGCTATCCCAGGTGCCGTTGGTCTCAGCATGGATCACAGAGCCCATGGTCATCTGTGCAGCTTCACCCATGTGAGTCAACACAGGGACTGGGCACAGGCCTGTCTGTAGCGTCCGTTTTCTTGGTGGTTGTCACCTGTGATGACCAGCTTTCCCCATTGCCTGTCCCAGGGCATGGCAGGAGCTGCCACTTGGTTCCCAGCAGTCAGAAAGAAGGAGGACATCCTGTTGCACTGCAGGAGATTGTCTAGAATGTGGGTGGGAGCAGTCCTGTGCCATTGGACCACATGGTCACAGAAAAGGTCCCAGTACCCAATAGTTTCCTAGAGTAAGTGTAGCCTCTGATGCCTTATAGAAATAGAAGTCAACTGACAGTAAGAGAAGTCAAGGATGCAAAAAGAGGGTTCCATAATTCACTACCTGAACCCAGCACTGTGTGTGTCTCCACCCCGGATGGATTTCTACCTTGATGGAACCTTTGTGCTGGGGCTGCCCAGGTGTGGTACGTGCATCCTGCAAGTGCTGCTGCCGTGACCCCTGTAGCTGAGAAAGGAACGTTGCGGGGCTCAGTGAAGTCTCCTGTCTTAAAGGTGTTGGCTGCCTGTGGTGTGGGACATGAGAAGACACCAACAGTAAGCAGATGTGTGTTGTACTCAGCTGCTGAAAGTGATCTTAAAATGCTTGGGATCTTCCAACCAGTAGGAATGATGAACCTGGGTCTCTTATTTTTCTGGAAGTTTTGGAATTATCTGGGTTCTGACAAAGCAAATCCCATTGTGAACCATGAGAATTCTTTAACTCTGCTTGAAAGAGCTCATCCTAAACCCGAGAGGTAATCCTGTCTCCAGCTCTCTGCTAATGCTTTCTGTGCTTTAGCCCACTCAGAAAAAAGTTTCTCAAACTTATCAAAAACTCCACAAAATGTTCAAATTACTATTTTAACACAAAACTGGCTGGATTTGAACTAACTAATTAGTAGCCAAGGAATTTTTTTTCCTTTCTCATTTTTAATGCCGTTGATGCTGAAGTGCTTTAAGCAGCATTAGTTAATGTCTTCTTTCTTATTAGAACATTTAAAGTAGTAATTTCCCTTCCTCTTCCCCCTCTTCGCCTCATGCTTCATATTTGCTGAGAATAGCAGGTAACAAGGCAAGCCTGGCATCTGACCAAAGATGTTTTTTAGCTAGTGATTCATTAGTGTGTAAAAAAAAAAAAAAGCTAACCCTGTTTAAAGGCACTTCTTACACAAAAAGAAAGGGGTTCAATTACCATATCTCATTTAAAGTGAAGATTAAACATCTTTACCAGGACAGTGCACTAATCCCTTGATCCTATTTATGTCGAAATGTAGTGCTATTGGCAATAAACAGCAATTTGAGAAGTCATAACCCAAGAAAATAATTGTCAAGTGACTTCAGAGCTGCCTATAAATTTCCTCTTCATGACTTCAGCAGTAGTGTTGAACAACAGGGTTAAATATTTGTATTAGGTGCTCCTTCCTTTAACAGGCTAATTAAAAAGATGGAATTCTTTGATTCTATCTCAAATCATTTTAGTCCTAATCTCTCTCAAGCAAAGTCAGCTCTATAAATTGAGCTAAATGTATTTTTTTTCTGAATAGAGACTTTACAGTGTAGCAATAAATTCAAGCACTGGGAAAGTAAATGCAACTGAAGTAGCCTTAATGATGCTATTGTGTAGTTGTTATGGTTATAATCCTATTACACAGACCTTTACCTTGAAGGCTATAAATTCTTTGAGAAATTATTCTAATGGGAAGGGGCATTACATAAAGCATTGTTTTTAAATATGATGGAAAAAGGGATGATTTAAGTTTGAAAAACCAAGGCATGCAAACTGAAGTAGTAATAATGGAAGGAGATTAAATTTTTGTCTATCATGCAGATGTTCTAAATCTGTATTTTCTAAGAAACTATGCAACAGAACCGTCCCTGAGGGTGGTACTTCTCATTTGCATCACAGTCATGCCTGGAACTTGCCATTAAGGATCAGGACCCCACTCTGTTCTACACCTGCAAACTTAAACAATGGCACATGAACCCAGAATTGTCAGTCTAAAAACTGCCCAAACCCCCGTGAAGTCAATGGGAGACTTTCCATTGATTTTAATGATTTGGAACAGGAGCTAAGTAAGTATTTCTAAGACAAAAATCAATATTGTCCCACAGTGGTAATGTTTTCATGGGCTCCTATTGATTCTTTTGTCATAGATTACAGGATACCTTGGCACTGTCAACATACGAGGTTTTAACAAACCGATTTGATTTATTAACACCATTTGATTAACATCTCCAGTAGCAAGTATTTATCAACTGTCAGCAAACAAAAGCTCAGCAGAAGGATCACCACAAAACCTGTCTACTTGTACAATGTGAGCTGAAGTTCAATAGGAAGGGGTTTTCCTTAAACCAGTTTATGTCAGAGCCCTATGTGATGTGCTCAGCATAATTTGGGTATTCAGGAACTGTCTGTTGGTGTTTTTAACCAACTATATCTTCAGCTCCAAGAAGAGGTCTTACCTCACCTGGAGTACCTTAAATTACCTCCTTTCATGATCATGGTGAAAAGAATGTTGCTGTGACAGTATAGTTATAAATGTTATGTCAAAATTCTCAAACTAAATTGAATTTGCTTAATCTGTCAGCATCGTTCTGTTTCACAGACGCTTTGCAGTGCGTTGCTGTATTTACAGCATCTGATGTACAAAGGTGGGTCCGGGGGCACCCTCAGCAGGGCTGCCTGTGGGGTGATACTTGCTATGGGATTGTTCAGTTCACAGCCCTCTCTTCAGCTTTGTCACTTTTTAAAACCAACTAAAACCCTTCAGTCATTTCTTGAGAATTACTGTGGAATCTGGGCCTCTAATTCAACTCGATTTTTATCCAGTTATTTGAGAAATAAATAGTTCATGCAAATGAAGAACCACATAACAGCAGTCTAGTGTTATACGCCTTTCCTACCACAGGACCATAATGTGCTGGTTTAGTACGTCAAACTCTTTGACATGATGTTGTTTCTTAGTTTGCTAAGTCACTAGAAAAATTCCCAAGTTTAAAATATCATTTCCTGCCGTTGAAAGGATCTGTTTTTCCTGGAAGAATATTTGAAACCTTTTTCAGAATTATCCTGATGCAAAACCAAAACTACAAGTTATGTCTGACACAGACCAGGATGGGTTCCACTCATTCATGTTTTCCAAACCAATGTAAAGCTTAATTTGGTAATTGAATTTGTAATCATTTATCACATAACCCGTTACACTATGAATATCTCTAACAGATCAATCAATCATAACAAAAATGTAGATACCATGTAAATCTTATCAGGATCACGAAAATAATGGGACTTTTGTTTACAAGGTGTCGATTGGCTTTAGGAGCTTTGATAATGACTCCAGACAGTCAATAAATGCAGAGACTTTTACCTTGCCAGTAAGAGCTGAACTAAACTATCTAATCTTTTTAAAACGACAGCCAACACAATGAACTCTGAACTTAATCCCCTCCAAACATTAAGGAGACAGTTTAGTGCTTAAAGTACTATTCAAACTCAAACCTTACTTTTAAAAAAAATAATAAAAATCATTAAGTGTCTGATTTAAACACTCAGGGAAATGAAGAGTGAAGGCTGGTTTTCCTTCCCATTGTGCCTGGGCAGTGGGCTGTGGTGGGCTCCATTGCTGCTGTAGCTTGTCTTGGGCAAGGAAAACACCTGAGAGCCTTTTGAAAGCAAGTTTGTAGTCAAAGCAGTAAGAAAAAAAAAAAAAAAAGCTGAAGCCTTAACTACTTTGTGTCTCTTGTGAGCAATTTTTCCTCTAAAGTTTTGAAGGAGAGAGGGGTGACAACGTTATACACGACATTTCAGGTGACAGAGTTCAAACTGCTGGGCCTTTCAGAGGAAAAGGGAACCACAGATGTCAAGCTTACATTACCCTGAGAGATGGGGGAGAATTTCTCTAATTTCTCTAATGCCTGATAATAGAGAGGAAAAAAAATATTTGAGAACTACCTAAAATTATGAAATATAAATATATAAACATATATTAGTATATAAATATATTAAATCACCCTTTATTTCAGCTTGACAATTTTTTAAAAAGTAATAGGACTATCTGACTGCAGGTCTGTTTCTTCTACCAGTAATAAAGTAAGGGGAGAGAAAATAAAAATATCCTTAAGTTATCATTATCAATTCCCTTGAGTCAGATAACTTTGCATTTTAACTTCAGAACTGCTGTGTGCAGTGCAAATCT
>JAHREE010149642.1:0-70314 GCA_033628505.1 Tringa tobata | reverse complement strand
CCGCCGGCCGGAGCCGCCGCTCTGGGCCCGGGGCGGGGGGCAGTGGTCAGGCCTCCGCGGGGCGTCCCTCTTCCGGGCCCTGCGGGGTCGCCGCGCCCCGGCCGCCCGTGGGGTGGCGGGGGGGAGAAGGGGCCGGGAGCGGGGCCGGGAGCGGGGCCGGGCCGGCCGCGGGCGGCTGTTACCCCTGGGCCGGCGGTGCTGACAGGGAATGGGGCCGAGCGGAGGCTGCGGCCGTGCCCCCGGCCCAGGGCAGGCCTCCCCCTGCCATTGTCTGCCGGGGACGCGGGGCGATGCCCGGGTTCCCCCGGGGCCGGGCCCGTCCCCAGCCGCTGCCGGCCCCGCTGTCGCTCGGGCGGGGCGGGCTCCTGTCCGGTCTCCCGGGCTGTGCCGGTGCCGCCGGGTCTGGCTGGGCACGGGGCCGGCACCCGGCTGGGGCTGGGTTTGCGCCTGTGACTGCGGGGCTCCTGCCCGCAGCCTGGCCTGGTGCGGCCTGAAAGCTGCCCGGTGGGTTCCTGCTGGAGGTGTGACAGCGTCAGAGCATTTCTGAAATGATGTGACTCTAGGCGATTTTTATTTTTTTTCCTTTTCCCTCCCATTCTACATACCGCCAAATGGCATAGCCTGTATGTGGAAGAAAAGGTTTTGCTTAATCTTTCGTGCTGGAGAAAAGTGTGTAGGTGCCCTTCAGTTTGAGCTGGGAGAGAAGGGCAGGGCCTGGAGGGGTGGATTGGAGGAATGGGGGTCTTCATCCCAGAGCTCTGCTGATGCTTCCCTGCCTAGAGATGCCTGAAGCACGAACAGTAGCCAAACTGTGACTTTGCACATTGTCTCTTTGGGAAGATGCATAGAGCCTGCGTGCAGGGAGCTGGAAAAGGTGGTTCGTATGGCTGGAACGTGGGGTACCGGCATGGGGAACCTGCTGCTGAGAGCTGATGGAAGAGAGGTGTACGTTGCACGTGCAGTGGGTCGCTTTGCATCTTGCAGCAGATGATTTTGTAGTTGTCTGCTTATGTCTGCAGTGGGTCCTCCCATTTGTGCGAGGCTGGAGCTAATCAGTCCCCCGAGAACCCAGATGGGGAGCATGGTGGGGTGGCCCAGACATCATGCAGGGACTGCTTGTGGGGTCAGCCTGCTCTTGGAGGCTGGCTCAGAGCAAACTGTGCTCTGATCTCCCCTTGCTGTTCCTTAAACCCAGCCAGTGTTGGGAGTACATTGTGGAGGTGTCGAAGCTGAGCACTGCAAGGAGCTTCACCTCTGGTGCTCAGGTTGAGAGAAGGTAGCTGAGGTGCTTTCAGACTTGAGTTGCCCCTGGGGGCAGTTCAGCCATGTTTCAGCTAACAAGCCTAGGCAGGTTGGAGCTGATGTCTGCCAAAAATGCACCAAAACAAAAAACGTAACAACAAAATATTAAATATAATTGCAGTTTCACTGCTATCTCCAGTATAGAGCTTCTGTCAGAGGAAACTATGCAAAGGACAGACAGAGAATCGGGCTGCATGGCATGTTGGAAATGACAGGTGTGGATAGGGAGGGATGTAGAAGGGGGAAGGGACAATATTGAACATTTAAAATGTGTCAAACTTTTTATAAATATGAACATTTAGTTTCTTAAACGCTTTGCATGTTTCTGTCCTTTCTTTTTCCGTTTGAATCTCATCTATCTTATCTACCTTGTTATTTTACTGACTGTTCAGAAGGAGAGTTTTGCACTGCTGACTTTCAGAATTTTTAGAAAAGAAGTGCACGTTGGTCTGATTTAACCTCTAGTATTCATTTACAAATAAAATAAATTAAAAAAAAGAGGCTGAAGAATGGTTACACCTCGCTGAGTGTTTTGAAAGAAGCCCGGCCAACATTACAGAAATATGCTGTTACTTTATAAGAAGAGCAGCGTTTTAAATCAAAACTATAGCTATCTGTTTGGCTATGCCTGTTAAAATTTGTGAATTGCAGTGTGGAGCTAGAAGTCTAAAATCTCATGTCTAATTTCAAGATCTATTTCAATGAACAAAAGCGTGGAAGTAAAATAGAACATTATTTTCTGCATGAGATCTAGGTTTTACTTGCTGAACAGTAGAAATCAAAGAAATAAGTTGAGCAATTCTATATGCAGTTGCATAAGGCCACAACATAAAACCATCCATCGATTTCCAGCTGTGGAAGGTGTCCATGCCAGTTGTGTCATGTAATTACTGAAATTACATTAATTTTATTATGTCAAGTGGAATATTTTTGTAATCTGTGGTCTGTAATGCTGGGAGAATATTTACAGCATCCTGACATGAAATAATGCACTGACGTACCTCCTTCAGTAGCAGCACAAGAGGAAGGGCTTGAGATGAGCGGTTCAGGTAAGTAGCATGAGGTCATACTAAATGCTGAAGATTGTGGGATGTGCAAGATGTAACTTATCCTGAATTGCTCATATCAAGATCTTAGTATCTTCGTTATGCATCCATGCTCCACAAAGGAAGTATAATTTTTTTATTCCATGAAATCTACGTACTTGGACTGCCCATAGATTCCATGGAAACCCATTTCTGCTCTTGCTCAATATTTCGTTTGCTGGTTCGGTGCCTCTGCCACGGTGATGGTTCCTGCCCCGTGGGGAGAGAGGTAGCACTTGTGTTTATGGTATAAAGAACAGTAGCATATATTGATATGGAATGGGTTTGTGTGTAATTTACAGGTAAGGGACAACATACAGACTGACCCTGCAGGGGATTTTCTAGTGCTGAGATCCACCCACGTACAGGGATGTGAAACGCAGGTCCTTTATAGGAGGAATCAAGATATAGCTGAAACAATTGGGTGTATTTACTACTTAGGGAAGTAAGTTAGCTCTTAAATGTTGCTCTGCATCTCAAGAAATATAAAATGAAGAGATTCTATTTGATTAAATTAATTTGTAAAGTATTTGATAAAATTAATTTTCTTTTAAAATTTTAAGTGGATGAATTTATTGATTTAAAATTGCTGGTATTTAACGTGCATCTCTAAATTTAGTGACACAGACTGAATCATTATAAAGGAGCCTTAAATCAACTGTATAATGTGCCTTTCATTAAACGGGCAGACTGTGTATATAGCAGGCCAGGATTAATTTTTTTTTCAGCAAACTGTGAAACTTTATCAACATCTTTCCAGCTTTAATGGCGAACTAAGTGGGTTTAATGACAACACCTGTTAAAGGCTCGTCACTCTCACCTTCTTATATAGTGTGTTAATATCTTATAATTCATGTCATACACATACTGTTGGGCTTTGCAGAACCAGGGAGAGTTGTCATCGCATTTATAATCTTTATAAAGGAAAAGGAAAAAGACAAAAAGAAAAAAATGTGATTCCCATATCCATCTCAAAATAAATGAATTAACTCTGAAACTCTCACTGGGCAATGTATTGTGTGAGCACATGGAAGACTTTTCCTGAACACTTCATCTCACGAGCTTTGCCTCGCCGAGTCTGCGGTGCTGTGTGCTCCTTGTGCACAGCCATCTGTTGACTAAACAACTAATACAAAACTAAAATAAAATTTAAAAATCATGGGGGAGTCAATGCTGGCAGTTCTGTAGCGCAGGTGAAGCTGATGAGGAGGTGCTGTGTCTGTTGATGTGTCTCTCGGTGGGGTGTACCCTGTGACTTTGACCCACAGTCGCAGCCTAGAAAATGCTCCTCAAAAGTCGGAGTAAAAATGCTTTTAAGCAACTTCTCTGTTCCTCTGCTCCTGAAATCTGTCATCACCAAGCTGTTGCCTTGTAGGTGTTAGAGCATCTTCTGTGGTACTGTAAGTTGTGCTTCTTGTGCAGCTTCTTTGCAGTGTTGTTAGCAGGCTCCTTCTCAAGAGGTCTCACTGGCACATTGTCTCTGGCTGCGGAAGTCATGCGAAGCGCCGTCGGGCTGGTGCGTTTCTGTCGGACGCTCAATCCGTGCAGTGCCCTTCCACTTGCCCAGGACGGCATTGCGCTGGTGAAGGCGGCACCGAGCCACCCCCCTGCAAAGCAAAGTCACTTCTGCATGGTGCTGCTTTTGTCTCATCTAGGTTGGATGGGGTTTGGAGGAAGGACGTAGGTTTGCTGTAAGCCTCATAAATGAGTATGGGAGAAGTGATAGAAGCTGCTGATAACTGTTCATCCTGAGCTTCCGTCCTTGTGCTGCAAAAAACTGAAGGTAAAAGGCACGCTTCAGTGAGGCAGGAATAAATGGAGGAAGCGAAGGCAACAACAGTGGTCCAAGCAAGACTGTTTGGTCCTTTACTGATCAAGGTTTGTAAGAAAATTCAGAGGTGGAGTGAGAGACTAATTCTGCTGCTTTTACTGAGCTGTGGTACGCTTTGCAACTGCAGATGCTCTGCCCAGACTGGGGGCCATAATTTGTCATTTTGAGATATTCTTGTATCCACTGGGGGGGCCTGTCCAAAGCCCAAGTGAACGAAGAGCCTAAAATACCCTTTGGAGTATGACAGGATGCTCTGATGCCTCTATGTAATGTGTTTTACTGAAAATGCACACTGTAGTTACTAGTTGGCATGATTTAGTTGTATGATTCAGTATCTTTAAGCGGAACAGTTAGTGAGCAATGGCACAGGCGATGTGAGTGGCTTCCATGGACAGGGGATGACATTAACACGGTCACAGGCTGGGAACGTTTTCCTGAGCGCTCGCTTCTGGGCTGCTGGACTCCGTGATGTGGTTACCCAACAACAAAATGTGGCTGCCCTCATTTTTGCCCTGTGGTCTCACTTGTCAGGTATGATTGCCTAAAAGCATTTTTCTGTGTTTCCATTATTTTGGTTTTGGAATGTGAGCCAGCAATTCACATTTTTATCTATAGCTTTGTCTTGTTTTAAATATAGAGCAAATGTAAGAGGACTCTTGAGATCATCAACGAATGCTTTGAATCAGAATTGAAATGTTTTGATCATGTATTTAATTTTCAAATGGTATGATAATGTTTTACAATATTGTAAGCTGTTTTTATGGATTGAAAATCAGTACTCTGTGTCTTCATTATTGGTCTGTCTTCAAGCCCTGCTCAGTTTTCAAGTTAATGTGTTCCATTTCTGGTTCCCTTTCAGACTGAAGTTAAAAAGTAGCCCAAAGGAACTAGAAATTCTGTGTGTGTTAGCCGTGGTCTCTTTTGGATCAGGTCACAGAGTGTACTGATGTGTATTTGTACATCACTTTATCTTTGTTGTAACAGATAACTCCTGTTTTGCAGCTAGCTTGCTATGGAGTGAGGAGAACAGCCCGCTCCCTGAGACGTGTATCCTGAAAAACCAGAGGCTGGGCTGGAGAGGCGGTTGCAGGTTTTGATACCTGGTGCAGGATTTTATGATGTTCTGAGTATTTATGTGGAAAGGCAACAGCCAGACACAGCACCTGTCTCTGTGAGCAGGTCTATCTCCATGTACATTGCTATGAAGGAGCAATATTTTTTAATTGCTAGTCTGTTCCACAGAATCAAAACAGCATACGAAGAGTGCATGCTGTAGACTGATTAATCTGGCATTTATATATTCAGCAGCAGAACTGCAGTTCTGATTTTTCTGTAGCCTAGCCTGATACTTCAGGCAGATTTGCCATTGGTGGCAAAAAGTATTTTAGAAGGTGGTGAGGATTCGCTCCCATTGCTGCAAGTTTCAACATAGTACTTCTCTACTTTTTATACAGCCTGAAACTTTGTGGATATTCATATCTGCACTGCATTTTTCTGGCCTGCAAAAAATCTTTAGGTTCAATGCTGATTAAGTTTGTCATGAAATATGTGTCTGCAAATCAGGTTATCTTGATCTTTTCAAGTGTTCATGCCTCAGCTTCTGACTCAGTTCTTGCAGTGTTTTCCAAATGGGCAAGTGCCAAGTGAAGCTTTAACCCAACTAATAACCTGTGTGAAGAATACTTCTGAAATAGCTCTCTCCAATTTCATAAGGATTACCAAAGAGCTTGAAATTGTTCCCCTGTTTAGGAAACATGTTTCAAAATACATTAAAGCTTTTAAAATAGAGGGATCATCTGCCGAGAGACCCAGAATAGTGTACTTGATAGGTGGTTCATGCAGTTTGTGTCATTGTGTCTCACTGACATTTACCCTTTTCGTCATGTGAACGGCTTATTTGCTGTTACATCAGTCAAATTCAGGAAACTCAGTTGTTATTCGTGTCATTTCTTCATCGACTTATTCCTCAAGCTGATTTTATTTAGTGTCTGTTGACCCAGATTTTGGACCTGCCATATGCATAGGAAATGCATAATTTTACATCCTTCTCAAATGCCAGTCACGTGGGTAGTTTCTTGCAGATTTTTGGGGAAGCCGACTGCATACACCGTACTCCAGCTTTCTGTGCATGCTGCTGAGCTGTTGCTCCCAGACTTTGCCGTTTCCTCGCTACAGATGTCTGCCTGAGGAGCCTCAGCATAATCCATTTAAACATCAGCCTGGTTTTGACCTGTAAGTGCTAGAGCATTTGCACGTATAAGGCTGAAATTACGGCAGCTGCAGTTAAGCGAGTTCTGTCATGTTGCCTTTTGTGGATTATACTACTAAAATGAGCTCATAAAAATCTATGAGGATTGATATTTCTGAAATAACGCTTCTAAGATAATGCCAGGAATGGGTTTGCAAATAGGAAACTATTTCTATGGATTGTAGTGAACTACCAGGTACTGACTCATTCAAAAACATCACCCTAGCTTTGCAACAGCATCAGGTAATCACCTCAGATTTTATCTTGCTGAAGGGCTTGCTGTGGCTAGTTACAACATCCAGCTGCTGCCAGTCTTTCTGGCTATTCCCTAGTGGTGGTTGAAATGCCCAAACCAAATCCCTGTCACCACAGACCTTGGTGTAACAGTGCCATCATGTTCAGTTAGATGTTCAGCTTAATGTGTGCTCAGCAGTGCCTCTCTTCCTCGGCTGTGTCTGCAGGATCATTTGTGCGCCCGAAAAACTGTGTCCTGTGTCCCCTGCAGGCAGGAGTTCATGATCTCTGCTGGAGCCCTTCCTGCACCTCAGCCTGTCCCAGCAGCACCAAACCAGCAGGGACTGGATCACCCATGGAGGCGTTACAAGGAAAGAAGCACGTTTTAGAGGGCATTGGACATGAGGTTTGAGAGAGAGGACCTCAAAGATGTCAGTGAACAGTTCTGCACTAGGGACCTGTTTTGTTACTGCATGAGGAAGGTGTTCAGCTCCGATGCTGTGAGAGGGGTTTTCACGAAGTCTCCGAGAAAAGAAACTTGCTTGTGAAACTGCAGTGAGTGTAACTTGCAATTCTCCCATGAACCAGGGTAATACAAAATTAATAATGCATATACTGTAATGTGTGTGCCTGAGGGGTACTTTTGAGACATTTCGACTTCAAAAAGAAGTGTTTAAACTTTCAAGTGTCATGTATGTTCTGAGCTTTCTGCTCAGCGTGTGGCTGTTGCTGCTGTCAGCTGCTCCCCGGGGACTGTCACAGCCCACACACCTCCTGTGCAGAGCCACCCAGGGGTCTCTGCCCCGCTGATTGCACCCAGGCAACCTTCTCCTCACAATCCATTTCCACATAAAAGTGACAGAGTTGGTATTGTTTTGCACTGTGTTGTTTCTGTTCTGTTTCATGAACTTAGGAAAAAGTAACTGGGCAGGCAGTGCCTGCTGCTGCCTGTAGGACTGGGGAGTTCCTGTGCTGTGCTGCAGCGTCACCCCTACCTAAGGAATCGACGGATTTGCTGCTGCTTAGCTTGTTTGTTGAGCAGGGAGAGGACTGGAGTGAGGTAACAGAGAGTAGTGGAAGTCAATTGCTTCAGCGCTATTAATTGCTTCCCAACAGAGAAAAAACACTGTGAGTTAGTTTTAGTTGGGCTTTTGAATTAAAACCAGACTTTTTTTAAAAGTCATCTTTGATTCTCTTCAGTCTTCCTGCGAGATGTGCATGTGCAAAGGATATATAGTACAGGCCATTGATTTGCACGAGAAAAATACACTACTGTCTATGTATAGGTTTTGTGAGCTCATAGAGTTAACAAAAATTAATAACATATAATTATTGGAAAATACATGCTTTGGTTATGTGTTTGCAGAGGAATTTGACACATCAAAGAATTACTTGGTTTGATTTGTATTGAACAGAATACACCTTAATCCAATTGGTTTTGTAACTTTTTAATTATTGGATATTTTATTTAACCTGAAACTTCTTAATTTCTGAAATAATATATTTACATCTTTTAGTGTTGGTATTCAAAGCCTATTGAAATAAGTAACTTAGATATTTGTGACATTAAATGTTCTGTTCTACTTTCATATGTCTTGTGAAGACTCTACAGAAACAATTGGTACGTATTTATCTTGAAGATTATGTCTAAAGTGCCCCAGATAGAGAAGACAGATTAGCTATTGGTTGTAATAGACGACTAATTATTTTTGAAACATAATAGAAATCTGATCAAATCTTTAAGAAGAACTTAGAAACTCACAATTTCATTTATAGGCGAATCCATTGCTCGTAAAATGGAACAATTTATGTTACAGTCTGGAAATGTTAAGGAAAGATAAGCATATTGCTATATGGATTTCAGTTTCTTATTTTATTTTTTGTGAAATGACATAGGTTCCAACTATGTCCGCTGTATCCATACAGGTGCATGAGACAGATGGCCAAACGGGGCAGTTTGTTACATGGCGATAGATACTTTGGTGATACCAAAGTGACTGAAGCTGGTGTTTTCTTTGCTGTCTTTTTAGCTACTATTACAACACAAAATTAAAAAAAAAAAAAAGTAGTGCACCACTTGTTTTTCAGTTTCTTGCTTCATACACCAGTAAGTCGCACAAAGGCTCGGCAGGAAGAGGCATCTCCTTGGTCAGCAGCGTGAAAACAGGAAGGAGGAAGCCGGTTGCAAATCTGGGTTTGCTGATTATACGCTCCCGTGTCGCTGCAGGGATGCCCATGAGCATTGCCGGTGCAGTCCATTGACGGTCCATCGCTTGTCCATGCTTATCCATCGCCAGTTGCAAATCTGGGTTTGCTGATTATCTGCTCTGGTGTCACTGGAGGGATGCCCACGAGCATTGCCATCGCTGGCCTGGCAGGGACAGTGGCCGCTGTCGTTCCAGGGCAGGGACCCCGCTCATCGGAAGCAATGGTCACTGACAAGCCCTGCTCAGCCCTTTCCTGAGCATAGAAACAGGATGCTATTAGTGAGAACAATTCACAGAAACGGCACATCCAGGAAAACTGGGCACGGAAAGCGTAACAGCTAAACCAGAATTAATAAAATCTTTTCTGTGATTCGGACGTACCTTGAGTTGTGTGTTGTTCTGGCACGTAATGCAGTCTTTTCAGTGGGGGGCTGAGGTGGACTCATGAATAAGGACGGCAGAACTGGACCCCAGGTAGCGCCTGGCATAGAAGGGTTTTAAGAAACGTGCTTATTACCATAACTCCAGTTGAATTGCAGGAAACACCTGGACGTTAATTTATAAAGCCTTTTAGGGTGTACGCAGAAACCTATATGAAATGGAAAAAGCCCGACAAAGTTTGCAGTTTGTGTAAACAGAAAATATCTTTGTATATTGTAAGACAAAGGAAATTTCTGCAGTATTTCCTGTGAAAAGGCAACTTAAATGGAGTGTTTGATAGAGTATCGTGGTTAGGGATGGTGGTAGTCACAATGACAGGTCTGTTTTAAAGGCGGAATCTTAATTTGCATGGTCAGTTTTTTGTGCTTGCATTGATCTCACTGAGCTCATCATCCAAATTTGAATTGTAAATATTATTTTAGTTTATAACTTTAATCTCTTTTTTTTTTTTTCTTTAACCAAATGAGAAATGTAAGGAGAGAACAAACAGTTTCTTCACTTGAGACTTCGTTTGTTTGTCTATGTGTTTTAAGTATTTGAAAAATGGAATGAAAATTGTATTCTTTTTTTTTTTGTGTGTGTGATCTGGTTTAACTGATAAAAGTGATCAGTTAAAAATTTATTTTTCACACAATGCCAAATCTGAAGCTCTACACATGAGTCTTTTTTCTGGCATCCCTTGCAGTTCAGAAATTGTGTGGTCAGGCTGAGTTTCCATGTCATATCTGTACAACCATTGAGCAGATAGGTGTAATTCCTGTCACCGTCACCACACTCATGGAGCTGTAACTGATGAGCACTTACCGACCGGTTATCAGTACCCTGGAAGGAATGCGTGTATACAGTTTTTAATTGCTTCATATGTCTTTTGTAATCAGGAAATGAAAGACTTTGTGGCAATGCAGGCAGGGGTGGGGAGCCTGCAATTCGTCCTAGAAATGGGACAGGGCCGGATGGGTTGGGAGCATGTGAAAATGGTGGAAGGTGGCGGGTCCTTAGTGAGGAGCTACTGTGGCCTGTAAAAAGATGGGTATTTTTTTCTCTATTTTCTGACTTTTTTTTTTTTTTGCTATTTTTTAAATAGATGACCTGTTTTAAGAGTCTTTGCTGGTGTTAGAACCTATTATTATAAATAATTACTAGGAAGAGAATTGTTCATTCTGAAAATCTATGTAATGCTCCATAAGCTCAGAGATGTTTCTCCTGAATATGGGGCACAATTAAAAATTGAGTCATTGCCCATTTTAAAAACCAAACCCCCACACAAGAGAACAAACCTTCAAGAAATAATAGACTTTTTAAACACCCAAAAGGGAGTTGTTAAATATTACTTTTTTATTTATCTAATGGACTGTTTTAGTAATGATTTTTAATTGACAGTTGTTTATCGCCAGCCAGGAATTCATATTATCGTCTGAATCGTTATTTTCTTATGAAAATATAGAGCTTTTATTTTTAATAAAATAAACTCTTCAAGTTCATTTTTGCTTGAACCCTGAGTACCTGAGTGGTTCTGCTTACCATTGAAAAGTTACAGCTATTGCCATGGATATAAGGGACAAAATTACTTCAGTTCTCATTCTGATTACTCTTCAATTCACTTTTCCATGCTAAACTCCCACCGAGTAGGTTACCGTGGAAGCTGTGTTCAGGTTACTGATTATTCTCATTTTCTAGTGGGAAGATGATGTAGATGTGAAGACTGGGGATGAGGAGGGGAAAAACCAAATGGGGTATTTGCTGAACTCTCAAAAAATATTTTTAGGCTCCTCTCCTTTTACACTTACTGGTCCATGTGCACTTCCTTTCCCTGCCTTTCCAGTAGTTCGGTCACTGTATTAAATGTACTTCTGGGCTTAGGATATTTTTTAGCCCATAACTTTTTATTTCCCTGCTTTGTGAAATGTTGATCCTTTTTTAATCCCATTTGCACTCAGGCATTTAATGACACGTGTCCTCGCTGCATGCACAGAAAATATGTACATAAAATGATAGCAGAAATATATTTTTGAAGCTGCACTGTAACCATTTGTGAGGAGAGCTGTGATAGTGGCTTAGCGTTACAATGCATGTGTATGGAGTTGTCATTGTACAATGGATCAGATGACTTGAGGATAATTGATTTTTTGAAGTATATTACTTTGTAAGGGATCAGGTGGAATTCATGGCAGGTTAGGTTTTATGATTCGTGGCTGAATTTTCGCTCTCTGGAGAGTAGCCTTTTTGCTTACTCAACAGCTGGTGGTTTTGTGCAGGGACTGGTGCCCTCTGGTGCTTCAATAGATTTTTGCATGTAGGCACAAAAAATTGTCAGTGAGACCTCTTAAATACATCTTTTTCATACTGTGTTTCAGTTTTAAAAATAAAAATCTTAGGGAGTTTTTTTATGGTATAAAGTAACCTTGTTTGATTTCTTTAATTGGAAAATGGTTGTATAGCTGAAAATTCTCCTTCGTTTTTTTATTACGACCTGAATTCAAATCTGTTTATGTTTCGCTTTCTCCCTTCAGCCCAGCTGGTAAGAAAAGACCAAGGTAAAAATATCCCTATTGCAATAAAATTGAGCCTGTGACTGAGACCTCTTTCTCCTTTAGGCTAAGCTGTCTCTGACTATTCCTAGTTTGTTGTTTCCCTCGTTCGAGTACTTTCTGCACTATCTTCTATTTACCGAGACTGGCATTAACATGACTCATACTGTCCAGTTGTTGGGATGAGTCAGAAAAAAAGATCTCTGTGTCTATATACAGAGTTCTGGGAAATACAAACAAATAACCTGTCCTGCTATACCAGAACCGCCCCCCCAGCTCCGTGTGCTCAGTGGGTGCCATGTGGAGCGGGGCTGCCCTGCCATCCCCGGCAGCGCTGGTACCTAAGCAGGCACTCCTTAACGAACTTTCCCTATGGGATGGAAACTAAGGTGCTGTGGTGTGTGTTTTCTTCCTTGTGCCAAAATGAAGTACAAACTTCTGTCTCCAACATCAGTCATTTTCTCCTTTTTTTTTCCCCTGGTTTAATCACACGGAGAGAGCTTCCTCTCCAGGGTTTCGTGGTGTGAGTCACCCGCTGGTAGCCTGTAGGTTTCTGGTGCTGTAGAGACCACTGGCTGAAAGCAACTGTCAGACAGACTGACCGTGTTGTTTGGTTCAGATTTATGCTGCAAATCAGTCCAACGACACCCAGTGCAGGGGCCCGTAGAGCTGAAGAGGGTCCTGGGGTTCTTCATTCACAAGTACATAGATGTAAATAGAAATTGAAAGAACGATATATTACACGTGTCATGGCTCAACCCCAACTGGCCACTAAGCACTACCCAGCTCAGTTTGCATGTGGGGGAGAATTGGAAGGGTAAAAGGGGCAAAAAAAACTCGTGGGTTGAGATGAAGACAGTTTAATATGTAGAACAAAAGCTGTGTTACACAGGTGAAGCCAAACGAGGCTCCCCGTCGCCTCGGAGAGCTGTGCTCCATCAGCCTAATGGTGACCTGGGGGAGACAAACGCCATCACTCCCAACGTCCCCCTTCCTCCTTCTTCCCCCGGCTTTATATACTGAGCATGATGTTGTATGGTTTGGGATATCCCTGTGGTCAGCTGGGGTCAGCCATCCCGGCTGTGTCACTTCCCGACTCCTTGTGCCCCCCAGTCCATCAGTGTGGAGAAAACTAACTCTATCCCAGCCAAAACCAGCACAACCGGCACAATTTCTCAACAGCCGAGGCATGTTTGTCCCTTTTTATGACTCTTCCCACTGACAGCAACTTAAAATGAGAGAGAGATTTTTAGGGCAGGCGTTGTGCATGTAGTGCTCATCTCTTGAAGAAACGCATCTGGAAGGGTTACCGCCACCTCGCTCTCTTCTCAGCAGAACTCTGTGTGTGTGTTGTAAATGCTGTTAATTTTGTCTTGTAACTGAAAAGAATGAGCTGTAGGATGCTTTCAGGGTTCTGTGTCTCTCCAGGATATTGCGATATGGTAATTTGTCTGCCTGATGGTGGGACTCTGAAACATGCAGCGTTGCTATCGGGATTGCATGCAGTGCCATGCTCTGTTGAAATGTACACCTTCAGATAATTATTCAAAGGTAGCATTTACTTTACTTAGATTAAGTGTAGGTAGTTTCTGAAATGTCTGTATGGAAAATAAGCTTCAGTATCAGAAATAAGTCTTACTGTACTGTGTCTGGCGTTCCGTGGTAGGTCAGTCAGGCGTGCGTCACCTTGGTTGGGTTGGCGGTTGTAAGAAAAAGCCTGATCTGTCCCTGGCCAGAGATGTCGGGACTCTCTCCAGTACCAGTGCTCTCGGAAGGACTTTAGCTCAGAATCCCCTGAAGCCTCTGAAATAGCATGTGTGTGTGTGGTGTCCTGAGAGCAGAGTCTTAGGGACATGAGTAATCTTGTTTAATTCATACTCTCACTTCTCATTTAGATCAGAGGGCTGTGATAAGAAGTGTGAATTTCTTTTAAATACTGTGATGATGTATTTCTTTGAAGGTAAGGAGTCCTGTCTTTGTTTTTTTCACGAGTGTGCTTAAGAGGGTTGATTTGTTGTTCCCACAAGATGGAGCTGTTTACATATGTAATTAGCACGGCATTTATACTTCTAGCGTCAAAATACTGTTTTAGCTCACAGATCACCATTTTACTAGTATCCCCACAGAAAGCAGTGCAATGTCCACAGAAAGCAGTGCAATGTAGAACACAAAACAGTCGCTATTATTTTAATAAGGTAGGGTAATCTTGTGGTTAGGGCAGTATGTCGGGATGTATACAGTATTGATTTCTTCCCCGTCAGTTTTAAACATACATTCCCTGTATGATTTTGAAGTAAATATTGTGATAATACGCCTGAGAATTATCAATCAGTACTTTATTTATTATCATTAAGCTGAAGTATAAGTAGCTTTAATATTGAGAAAAAATAATAAATGCTGATTTTTTTAAGAGTGAATACTGTATTGCCTATGCTACATCATATGTGCTTCCAGAATCTCTGGCTCTGTTGTCTGGAATTGTATGATAACATTTTAAAGAGAAATCTGATGACAAATTATTTCCCTCTCTGGGTATTTTAGCGGCATGCCTGCTCCTGCTGGCAGATCTGAAACTGATCAGAAGGTATTGGGACAGTGCTGGACTGCAGCCTCCCCAGCCACCGGGCAATGTCTAGGTCCAAAAAGGCAGTGATTCATGCCACCACAGACAGTTTGGTGTGACAAATCCAAGCATGGAGTTCCTCTTGCACCATCTTTTTACAGTCTTGCTCTCATTTTAGGTCTGTTTGGTCTAGTGTTTTTTGCTACTGTTTCAACTTACTGTTGTGTTACACAACTGACAGTTACAAACACACAGCGACAGATAAAAGTCTCCTGCCCTTGTGATAATGACATTCCTTTCCCACTTCCCCTTGACAACATTGGAAGGAGACCTGAACTTGGAGACTCCTTCCACCCTTAAATAAAAGGCTGAAGGAAGTAGTGATAAATAGAACATTTTTTTCTGTTTTTTGCTTTAGCGCCCAGTGAAGCGTAGATGGTGAGTCCAGCCCATCCAGAGGAAGCTCCTGCATTCCCAGTATCTGGGAAGACATGATCTGATGCCTCTAGTCCTCCTAATCCTTTTATTTTTCTCCAGGAACAGTAGTCTGGAGACAGGTGGATGTCCCTGCACGTCCACCCTGTAGGTCCCAACGTCTCCAACCCTTTTCTGATACAGGGAGAGCAGCACTCGTGTAACCAGCTTGTACTGTGTATTTTGGAGCACAACATCAGCTGTTGAACCTTTTTTGGGTGGTCTGACAGGTCAGGGTGAGAGACTGACTGTCGCACGTCTTTTCCTTCCACTGTGGTGGTGGGAAGGGTGAGGGATATTTTTCCCTTTGTGAACCACTTCATGGGTCAACAGTCTTCTACTTTTCCCCTGGGGTGCTTTGGAGGAAGGACCCTGCCTTTCAGTACCATAGCCTTCTTTTCCCATTATCAGCAAAAAGGTGATGTTCTAGGAATATTTTATTGAATAGATTTTTTCCAGAGAAAATATCTATAATGCGCAGGCTGTTGGGAGTTGGCTCCCGTCCTTCAGCATGTAGGACAGCTTATTGCCTTTCTCATCTCTCTGACTTCGGTTGCTTCTCTGAGCACATGGCCCAAGGTCAAAAGGAACTCAAAAAGGATGAAGAATCTAGTTTCAAGATCCTTTTCAACCTTTTCTGTACCCTTTTCCTCCTTGAAAGGCAGAGCTGTTGTCAGACACCCGGCTATAGGTTTGTTGCAGGGGTGACGATGAGCCCAGATCTTGGCAGAGCCCAGTTGTCTGCTTAGAAAAGAGGATCTGGAAGAACGTGGGATGTTGTACTTCTCCGAGAAGACTGGGAGGGAAGTACTTTCTCTCTACTCAAGAGGTTTAGAGGCTTTGACTCAGTGTTGCCTGGGTCTTGAACTTAAGGCTGTAATTCTTCTACAAGCAACATTGAGGTCATTGGAACTTCAGCCTTTTTTTTTTTTTCTTCCCAAGTTAAGATTTTTTTATTTTTTGAAGCAAATTCTTCTTATGGATTTCTGGAGAAAACTTTTGTAATTACAAAAGGAAATTAGAGGCTAAAAAAAGCAATCTAAAGATCTTTGATTTCCTGATTATTTTTTTTGAACGCTTGTAGTTTGCAGTAGAAAGGTGTTTGTGTGTGTATATCATCCTCGTACTGCTGCGCTCCTTCTCTCCAAAAAGCTGCTTCAAAGATTACCTGTCTTTGCTGTTGTTGCTGTATCAAATTATTTATCAAATTTTGGAACTGCCTGTGCCTTGCCTTTTTGGGGAGACTTCATACCTTTGATTTCAAGCACAATTCTTCTCTTGCTTCCTCTGCCAAAGAGTAAAGCTTTCAGTTGCCCCGTCTCCTGTGCTTGCTCTCACGCTTGAGCATTTTTCCATCAGCTTTCCATATCTGAGGCAGCTCAACAGCCTGCAGTGGTGATTGCCCCAGGAGTCATGTCTCCTGAGGGGGGGTTTGTAAGTGTACTATTGAAACAGTGAGTGAAAGAACCCAAAAGACCTGATTTTGGCCATTCCTGAAAGCTGGATGCGGTGGAGGCAGCAATGGTGGGCTGGTGTGTGTGGTGGCTTTGCCCGGGGACGGGCAGGAGGAGGTGGGAGCAGGGGTTACCTCCCCAGGCTCTGCTCCTCCTGCTGGAACCCTCCAGCCCGGGTAACTGCGGTGTTAGCAATACCACAAACCCAAATTCGTATGTTTGCACTTCTTCATGTTTAGCAAAGAGTGGAATTTGATGGAAAAGCGATCCATGCTGTTTGAGGTGGTCAGAGAAACTGATTGTTTTGTACCCGTGTTTGAGCATTAGGGCATAAATAACCAAGCAGTGAGGCTCAGGTCAACCATGATGTAACTGGTTAAGCACCTGGATTAATGCCATAAGGGCTGGTTCACTTCTCCGTTTTGTGCCATCTCTTGCTTTTAATGCTGATTTTGGTGGAGTGGATCACAAGTGATGCCACCGTAGCATCAAGTTTTCGTGCTTTTATTTTCTTTTTAAGAGATTTCAATAAAGATCCTTGTGTACTATTTTTAAGTGGGGGGAAAAGTGAACTTTTCTTTTCTTATTTGTGTTTAACAGGTCTGTATATGATGATCAACCAAATGCACACCAGAGGTTTATGGAAAAACTAGATGCCTGCATACGTAACCATGACAGAGAGATAGAAAAGATGTGCAATTTTCACCATCAGGGCTTTGTGGATGCTATTACAGAACTTCTTAAAGTTAGGGCTGATGCAGAAAAATTAAAGGTAAGGAACTAGTTTTTCAGAGTTTCATATATCATTGTCTTTTCATCTAAAAGAAGGAACTTGACACTCTTACTGAAGAACAAGAATTTCATGATTGTCACATACGCTCTGATGTTTGCAACCATTTTTTAAAAGTGGATTATTTAGGATTTGTGATTAGAGCTGTGTTGCCTGATCCCCTTAATTAACATTTACAAAGTGGAATATTTTATTATGTCTAATTCTGATTTTTTTAAAAAATATATGTTTTCAGAAAATGTTACTAAAACTGTTTTTCCCTTTTTAAAGGCTTTCTCAAAAGGTAAAGAACAACAAATGGTAAAACTAGTATTTCTTGCATAGATCTTTTTCTAATCATGTGTTTACTCATCAGACCTTAGAAAAAGCAAAACTCTTGATTAGAAAAATTAAAATACTGCAATTATGCATGAAAAATAATTTTTCTTTACTCTATAATGAGTAGGAGAGTAGGTGGAGTTAGTAGTTTTCATTAGAAATGAGAACTAAGATTTATTCACAAATCAGAACGCAGAATAGTGAATTATGAGATCCGTCCCTTTTAGCTCTCTTTACACTTTTGAGAGCAAAATATGCACACCAGACAGAATGAGCATAGTTCATCAGAGGTTATGATTAGAAGAGCATTATATAAAGGATATTCAGATAACAAGAGACCAAATACAGCGTCAATGAGGTCATTGAGCATCTTTGTTCAGAAATTAATGAGATTTTTAATAAACTAGAATGTGCTTCCTTATTATGATGACCTAATGAGTCACTTACTATGTGGGAAAATCCGAGGTCGAGCTTTGCCTGCACCTGCAGCATTAAAATGTTGCTGTGGTTTGGAGATTTCCACGTTTGATGTTAATCAACCACCCAGTGTTTGCATTCAGCAAAGTATGAATGTTTAATTACCATAAAATGCAATCACCATTTCTTACAGACAATGAATGGCCCATAGAGCTCATTGAGGTTATCAAAAAGGGACCAGTGGTCAATTGGGTCAATGATTTGAATTGTTTGACAGACCTACAGAAACAAGGAAAGTTCAAAAATCCCAAGTAAATTTGAGAAGTTTGCCACAGAATCTGTTAGAAAGAACTGTCATAAGTAATTGAAGTTAACAAAAGCCCTTTGCGATCAAAAGTTCAAGTTCAAGCTGTAGAGTTAATTTGAATTTGCATTTCTTTGTTCTAAGTTTCTCATGAAGCATGATCTGATTACAAGGGTGAGCAGTCACATCAGGGCAATATATGCATATTTGTCTAACAAAGGTGAAATTATTTTTAAGGTCCAAGTTACTGATACCAACAGAAGGCTTCAGGATGCTGGGAAAGAGGTGAGAAAATAGTGCTTCCTATATGGACATTATGAATATTTGTAGCAAATTAAGTTTATTTGCATAATTTAATTGTTATTTTCTTTCTTTTTTTTTTTTTTTTTAAATCTCTAAGGTGATAGCCCAAACAGAGGAAATCATCCGATGTAGAGTTCAGCAACGGAACATTACAACAGTTGTAGAAAAACTGCAGTTGTGTCTTCCAGGTGAGTGACCTCTAGCTAAATATGATGGCAAATTAAATAAAGTAAGTCACAATAGCCAAAATGGAAAAGAATTTTATTTTTAAAGTTGTGGTCCTGTAACATCCAGTTTAACAAAAAAATTAACAGATTTTAAAAAGATGCCAACATGTAGGTTCCATGTCTCTTACAATATTGATCGAGCAATTATGCCACTTGGTGAGAAGACAGTGAGACAGATATAAATGATGCAAACAATGTAGCCACATACAGCTTTAAATGAAGTAATATTTTTAATAAGATAAACAATGAATTTATTGCTTAAGAGTATGGTTTTTAGTGTTTGAATTCTAGGGAAAATACAAATGATTCTGTTCCAACGTTGTACTTTTAGCTATGTGTCATTACAGACTTTTTTTAAATAAAACATAAGGGCTGTAAATGATGTTTCAGAAGGTTAGATTATAGGACTGCACACGGCTCTATAAGAGCTGTTTAATCCTGTTTGGGATATTGGTGTAAAACAGATTTGAGAATTTTTCTTTGTGAAGTCTCGTTGTTGACCTGTCAGGAGTACAGTAGGTGGTACTGTTGCCATTTAATGGAGAGTGATTGTACACGGGTAACACAGATAAAGTTATGTCTGTGCTGAAGGAATGGATGTGCTCCATACATACAGTGTCTACTGTTTTGTTTGATCTTAATTCTTTCTCATTTAAAAGCTATTAAGAGTTCAATTCTTTTTCCTTTCTCAGCTGCATTCTAGAACTTGTTTTTACTAGTTTTATCACATTTATGTTACTGTTGGAATTAAATAAGGTAAATTTAGCATATCCTTTTCTATGGTTTATTTTGTCCTTTACAGTCTATATTTTCCTCTTTTATTAACTAAAGCCACAATAAGATCCATGGGTTAATCTGCTTGTTTTTATGCAGTGCTGGAAATGTACAGCAAACTAAAAGAACAGATGAATGTAAAAAGGTGAGTGAACTTATTTCTATGAGTAAGATACAACATTTGTAAGTAAATTGATAGAATAACAAACACTAATGTAGACAAGAAAGTATCCTAAGTCCTGTGGCTTGGTACATGTAGTCTTCATAACACCTTGTCTGTGGTTCAAGAATGTCACTGCAAGTGAACAAATGTAGTATTAAATATAAACAATTTTAGGAGCTTATAGATTAACATAAAAATGTTTACTTCAATAAACATGACATGCAGTGAAATTATGGTTATAGAATCTGAAGTGTGGGGTTTTTTTGATACTTAAAACAGGTTAAGAAGTAAGAGATCCTTAGGGACTAAAGATCCTTCAGAGTACGTTGATACCTGATTAAGCTATCATGATATATTTAAATAAAATTCATAATCCAAGAAAAAAGGACATTTAACTCCATATACCTTTCTTTAGACCTATCTGGTATCTCTGTGCTAATCTTTTGTGTACATGGGACTATGAGAGTGAAGTGCAGAAAATATGTTGTAGTTTCGGTGATTTTTTTACCCCTGTGACAAATTGACATGTTAAAAAAATTAAAACCATAATTAAAAATAAATTTCTAAAGTAATGGTTTCTAACTGGTAGGTGTCCAGTTGCTCCTTCCCCTTTTGTGCCTTCACTTCCCATCTTCTCAGAGGGCCCCAATAAGTGGGTAACTCCAGTGTCCCCAGTTCTCTCTGCGGCAGCTTGGCTGCTCCTGTCCCTCTGGGGCTGTCACCCGGTCCCACTGGGGCCTGGCACCTGCTGTGCACCCACCCCAGGGGTGCTGCTGCTGCTCCTCTCTTCTCCCTGATCCCCACAGCGTCGTCGCCACCTCCATCCCTGCCTGCTGCTCACACAGCCTCAGTCGCGCCGGCTGCTGTGTCCTCCCTCACGGGGTTCACCATCAGTGTCATTGCCTCCTTGTGTGCTCCTGCTAACGGCTCTGGCTGCACCTGAGCAATCCCCACGGGAACTAACTGTGCGTAGACGGGTGTCTACAGGGCTGCTGTGTGATCTACACTTGCTTTTGGGCTGTTTGTCTGGGTTTGTTGTTGGGGCAGCCAGCACCTCCTGCCATACTGCTGGACATCTGAAAGTCCTCTGGCCACCGTGTGTGAGTAGATCAGCTCTAAATGCATCAGGCCCATCAGTGTCACAGCCAGTCTACTGCACCGTGACAGCGGACATCTGCCACCACTGCACTGTCTGCTCCCGGCAGGACACTGGTTTGGCCTCTGCCCAGAGCAGCGGCAGCCCCTTGTGGTGCCCCTGGCGTGGGGTGGCAGGAGGAAGGGAGCAGCACAGAGCCCCTGCTCCGAGCTCGCTGCGGCTGCGGGATGTCCTGCCCATCACCCCTTCCTTCTGCAGGGCGGCCTGTGCAGCCTGCCAAAAACATGGAAACGCTGGGATCGAGGCCTGCATTCCGCCATTCCCTGGCTCTGTTGGGCAAGACAAAGAGCTTCCTGGTTTCAGACTTGCAAGGGAAGCTATGGTTCCTAATGTCACCATGCAGAGATCGCTTGGGGCAGATAAAATTGGAGATGGCTTTTAGTATTTTGACTCCATGTTCACCAGTAGTTTTGTAGAGTTTTTTGTAGTTTTGATACGCTTTCTGAGAAACCATCAGTCCTGTTTAACTCTAAATTTCTATTATGTAGGAGACTCAGATCTAATAAATTCCCTGCGGAAGGAGTTGTCAGGCAGGAAGTCTTAAAAGTCGAAGGACGATGCACTGAATTGAGGGGTTTGGACATGTCATTGTCATACCATAAAAAGATCTAAGGGAGTGGGGAGATGCTACGGCTTTGATGTACCATACCTTGAAATAAGGTGGAGCACAAGAGGTTTGGATGCTGCTGCAGGCTACTGCTCCAGCTCAGACATCTCTCATTCGCCACGCTGCAGTTACCGCGCTGCCTGTGACTGACAATTCCCTGTAACACAGCCAGAGGTGGCTGCCCCTGGAACTTGCAGGTAATTCAAATGGTAATTTCCCTGTGGCTGCGCAGGCAACAAATCCAAAGAGTGTGAGTATCTGGCGGTTTTCAGGAAGCGGTGGAGCAGCAGCGAGGACACCCACAGCACCAGTGCACAGGCCTGATGGCTGCTGTGTGTGGGTACAGGGAGTTTCACAACGGACCTGTCTCCGTTTGCTGTGAAGCTTTCCTGGAAGTCAGAGAGGAGCATTCACAGGCTACGTCTCAACAAAGCAACGAGGACTGTTTATTTTAGGCAAAGATAATTTTTCTCATAAACCTTCACTGATGTCCTGGTTTCAGCTGGGATAGAGTTCATTTTCTTCCTGGTGGCTGCTGTGTTTTGGATTTAGTACAAGGATATTGCTGATAACACATACTGTTTTAGTTGTCTCTAAGTTATGCTACATTAAGTCAAGGAATTTTTGAGCTTCCCATAGAAGCTGGGAGGGAGCACAGGCAGGATGAGCTGCCAAAGGGATATCCCATACCATAGACGTCCTGCTCAGTGTATAAATGGGGGCAGGAACCCACGATCGCTGCTCGGGACAGGCTGGGCAACTGATCATCAGGTGGGGAGCAACTGTATTGCATCACTCATTTTGTGTATTCTCTTATCATTATTGTTATTATTCTCTTCCATTACTGTTCTGTTAAACTGTCTTTGTCTCAGCGCAGGAGGTTTCATTTTTTCCCGTTCTCCTGTATCCCACTGAGCGGGGCGGGGGAGTGGGTGACAGGCTGTGTGCTCCTGGTTGCTGGTCAGGGTTGTCATTGCAGCAAAGCTTTCACTGGTCTCTTAAAAAAACATCTCTTTTCTGTTGACTTTCTCTGCTTGCAGCCTTTTAGAATATATTTTTATTATTCCATTGTCTTACAGTCTTGCACTATGAATTTCTAATGTTGAAAGAAAGGGAAGAAGAAAGCATGGCTATTTATGTTTTGGGGGGCCAGTTGTTTTGGGATAAAGACTGGAATTCCATTTCCTGTCTCCATAGCGGGTGCCTTTTACGATAATGCAGGACTTTGGGTCTGGAATACATACTGGTTTATGCAGATGGAAGGGAGGTTTGCTGAGGAGCCAAAAAAGCCATCTGTTGAGAGCAACTTTTGGTCCCGATGAACATGGGCTGCGTTTGAACTGATGACCTAGAGGTGAAAGGCTCTGTATCCTATTTATCTGTCTCCTGAGCCATGCATAACACAAGTTGACAAGAACTATAGTTATGGGAGGAAGTAGCTGTGGAATCCGCTCTGAACAGAGACAATTGGCTGGGAAGAGTTATGGAGGGTTTGGAGTCTCAGCTCCGAAGCACAAGGAGAGGCGTGGGTTCTCCGCTGCTCCCCCATACACTGCCTGGTGGCTCTGCGTTTAGACCAAACCACCTCGGTCTTTAGTTTTAAGTCGGAGATTAGATCATCACAGATTTTATACCACTCTGTTACCATAGCCTGTGTGTTTCCATTTTGATCTATGTCTCTGGAGAACGTTCCCAGCTGCTTCCAGAGACTGTGTTCTAATTTGGAATTGTTAGAACTGGTGTTTTTGCAAGTCTCCTTCCACAATGAGTATTACAAAAAAAAAACCCAAACCCACCATACAATGAAAATAATTAAATAAATCAGTCTGCTAAGGTTGTTGCTGAATCTTCTTGAATCTACTGTGAGAGTGGCTAAAGAAAGAGTATGGTCTTTCAGAGTGAGCTTTTTGCCCTGAAAGACTTGGATTTGTTTTCTGACCTTACTACAAGCTTTCTTCTGAACTGTGGGAAAGAGTTGATCAGTTATTTAGGTTACTGAATCTCACCCAGGCAGTCATGCAGCCTTTTTTTGCATAAACCTTCCAAGCATTCAAATAAACCTGAAGACATAAAGGATGCAAGTAGGAAAATGTCATCATTTATATAATTTGGTTCTATCCGTGTCTCTATGGAAAGATACTGGAACTGATAAAACTGATGGTGATTTGATTTTGTTTTTCTCCATTGTTTTGGAGCCATGTCAAAATGAAGCACTGCATTTTACCAGCTGCACATCAGTGTTTCCCAAAGGTGTCATGAATCTGGAAAACAAAACATCAAAATATGTATTTGATACTGAACTGTCAGCTGCTTTCTTTCTCAGGGTTCTCAGAACTGTATTTGTTTGATAATTTCTATTTTTAAAAAAATCTCATATCACATCATTATGAATGAAAAAGGTATTCCACAGGGGTTGTTTTTTTTCACACAGCAACTCTTTAATCTCCTTTTCAGAAATACTGAGCTTTTTACTCACTTTACAGAAGTTTCAGACAAATTACTTGTGTACAAATGTGTTATTCTCAGTAAAATCCACAGCCTTTGAGTGCACTTTGCTCCTGTCCTGTGTAGCTTCTTGACTACTCTAGTTTAACTTGATAGGGCTTTTTTAGTAAGTTACAGTATTTCTTTTAACTGCCTCCAAATGACACTTCACTGATAAAAATCTTAAAAGTCCTCTCTGTTATTTAGAACATAACTTAATAGCTGGTGTACTCTAAAGTAATGGCCACTTTCTTTTTCTTTTGGATTTTTTGTGTGTTGATGTTTCAAATTCTAATACAGACCTGACTACTCGGTGTCTGGGACTTGAATCTTTTGTAAGATGCCAGCTAAATTTTAGAATAAGATGATACATAACACTTATATTAATATTTTGGGGGTTTTGTTGGTTTGTGGGATTTTTTTGAGGGGTTGGGTTTTTTTTGTGGGTTTGTTTGTTTGTTTGTTTGTTTTGTTGGTGTCCTGCCTCCCCCCCCGCCTCCCCCTCCCGGCCTGCTTCTTTCTGGTTTTAGAAGTTTCCATTTTTATAATTTGGAGATGTTAGTAAAAACCATCTTACCATGTTCTTGTTCTGATGACAAGATGGATCAGTTGTGGACAGTCTCCTCATATGACCTCTACTGGTGTTTCAAACTTGTGTCTTCAAGGTCAAAGCTTCCATTATAAATTTTGTGTTGGGGAACGTATTCTTAGAAGATTAGGTCAGAAGAATAGACAGAGGACTGCCATATTTATATGAAAAAAATAACATTGAAGATACTTCCTTAACTCATTTGTAGTCAAATGGCCAATCTTTACCTTCTGTGAGTGACAATATATGATGGGAGCTAATAATATTGTTGTCAAAAACTTCATCATTGAGTTATATCTACAGAATGTTTTTAAAGCAAAATATAGAAATAAATCATTCCATGAAATGATATGCAAAACTTTTTAGTTTAAATCCTGACCTGCATTTGACCTTCAAATTAATAAGACTTCAGTGTTTTATCAGAACAGATGTTAAAAGGGCAGGGTCCTGAGCTCCATATATATATAATTAGTAAGGGACTCTAGAATGGATTTAAAATGGATTATGCTAATTCTGATCTTAGAGACAGCAGTCAAAAACCTTCCAGATGAACTGACAGTGTTCTGATAAGCTGATCCGTATAATTTAAATAAAAACCTTTTACACCATTTTGATGCTATTATGGTTTTATTCACCAGAAGTCTCACCATGTGGCACTCTTCGTCATTTACTATTTAAAAAAAACAAAAACCACACACATAAACCCCCCAGACCCTTTCTTATCTGCAACATTCCTGATGCCTTATGTATATTTTGTATAAACCAAGTATATAATAAACAAAAGCTCCTAATTTACACTTGAAACCTCTTTATTTGCAGTCTCCTGAAAGCAGTTGTGTTCTGGAATAAAAGAGAAGATTTTTTTCTATCTTTCGGCTATGAGAACTGTTAGCTTAGGGATGTCTGATTGAGAAAATTCAAACCAGTGTGTTTATTTCAGAATGGAACAAAAAATTATGGCTGAAGTATTAATGATTTATTATTGCTTGTCCGCAGAAGGGGAACCAGCAGCTTGAATTGTATTTCAGTTTGAAATTGTTTTCTTACTATATCTACAAAGTAATATCCACAAACAAAAGAACTGGAAAAGACGCTTTTCCAGGTTTTCTTCAACAGCTGAAGGGACTTTGCACATATTTGGCTTTTCCCTTTCAAAATGGTTTTGTAATTTTTCAACGCTGCTTATGTAGGTCTTTCAGGAAGAGAGGGGAACATGGTGGAAGGGGGGTGTGTGTGTTCACATGTACCTAAAGAAGGCAGACACATACAGGCACGCTTCTCCAAGACTTTTTTTTTTCATTGTTTGATGCATATACTGTGCTGTTGGGTGTTTGGCAATTTGTGTTTCAGAAAAAAAGAACTCATAAAAAACCTGAAAAAGTTCAATCTAGGAGGGAAAATAATTGTTATGATTTTAGTGCCTCCATTCTACAAGATGCTTCGTGTGTTGCTAGTGATCAGAACTGTGATAGTGTGTTAGTTATCAGTCTAGTGATCAGAACAGCTGATACCACGGGAGCCTGATTTACGATTTTTACTTGACTGAAGCATTCTGACAGTTCACTGTTTTTTCCTAAACTAAGGCATTATATGGATGACCTTTTGTTTCTTAATTTTTCCAATAGCAGAGTAATTTCATTAGATATATATTGATTATGTATATGATATCAATATCCTATATTTGATAAACAAAGTGTTTTATTAAAATTTGATAAGAAGCTACATAATTTGATTTTGATCTCCTTGTAGGTACTATTCTGCTTTAAAAACAATGGAACAGCTAGAAAATCTGTACCTTCCTAGAGTTAGCCAATACCGTTTTTGCCAGATAATGATAGAAAATCTACCAAAACTGCGTGAAGAAATAAAAGAAATATCCATGTCAGATCTCAAGGATTTCTTGGAGAGCATTCGAAAGCATTCCGACAGAATTGGGGAAACTGCCATGAAGCAGGTAAGCCGACCCATCTGCCTGACGTCAGTCCTGTTACCCACTGGGAACACCGGTGTGGAGAGTCTCGGGTTAGCCCAGTTTTGTCTCAGGGTTATAGTCACACAGACCTTTGAGATGCTGAAATAACTGCACGGTGGCACAGAGCATGGCGTTGGTGTGTCACCCTCCCCAGGGGAGCAAGAGCAGAGCCGGGATGGGGTGGGGACAGCTGGACGCCCCTGGGCAAGCTTTAAAACAAGTCAAGGCTTTTAACAGTTATTTGGAAAGCAAGTAAAGTTTTCATCTGACTTTTTGTTGGGCAGAGTTCAGGTTGCCGTTTTGTCATCTAAGGTTCTTGTGAAACGCAGCATTGATTATTATAAATGAAACTTAATCTTGAGATTATGCTGCCCTTCTTTCTTACATTTCTCTCACTAGTAAAGACAATATAGTGCATTTGGCCCCTGCAGCTGACTGAAGGCTTAACTGAAGACAGCAAACAAATAGCTGGGAACTCTGTGATAACTGTGCTTTGTTTAAATATCAACTCTATGTTTGTTCTTTATGATCAGGAAAATTACAGATTATTTGTTTAATTTTTTTCTACCTTTAAAATTGCATTCTGGGAATTAGGGAAAAATTATGCAGAAATTAGCTATTGAAGTAATTTATCATCCCAAATCGATGAAGGACAATCACTGGTGTGGGCTGAGGACACGCATCTTGCAGGGATGCTGGTGTGTGGTCAATAGTACTGCCCGGTTTTTGTGTCGTAGCATGCACTCGTCAGTGATGAAGTTTGCATTACATCCCTCTTTATTGGTGCTACTTTTAAAACAGGCTCAGCAGCAGAAAACCTTCAGTACCGCTCTTCAGAAGCAGAATAATGTGAACTGTGGCCGGAATATGCATTTAGGTAGAAGCAGGATTTTGGAATCCAAGAATGAAATGACATTGAAGCGAACGTTTGAAGAAGATGATGAACATGAAGAAGAGGTAACTTTTTACTAATGAGTACATCTTATTTAAAGTGATTTGTGTCAGTTTACTGAGCAAAACTTGAAGTATGTTCTCTGTAGATGGTCAACGTTAGTTAGGAAGGACCAGAGACGCCTTCAAGGAACACCAGTCCAGATCAGTGATTTAGGGAGAGGAAATAGGGCCAAAATATTAGTTGTATTAATGCGATCTTTAGCATCATGTTTGGGGACATTCAAACTTGTAATTATTCTGGAATGCAGTTGCAATTTACATTATAGGGTGTCTGCCCACTGTAGATGATATGCGGCCCCCTGGAATATTCTGCTATTGCTGAAGCCAGCATTTCTGTGTGGAGGACTTCAGCTTGTGCTAGAACTCTTTCAGCTATCAAATGCTCAGCATTCATAAATTGAATAAGACAGCGAGTATTTAGACCTTTAAATCTGGTGCTCTGAAAACACAGTGAAAGGAGCCTGGTTCTGTAACAGATAAAATCTAGTACTGTAATGCAAAGGGAGGGGATAGAACCCATCCAGTTTTGGGTCCTGAAATAACTGGCAAAAAGACTGATGCAGTTAATTTTCAAGTCATTAGAGCAAACTCCTACCACTTTCTATGAAAACAGTAGTTTTACTAGCCATAAAACCTGCCAACAGAGTTGGCTTTTGCTGGTCGCAATTTGGTCATGTTTCTGTGTTCAACCCCGATGTATTTCCATATTCATCTCAACTTTAGGTTCATCTGATTTTACACTCTGCTAAACTACTAATTCTCCCCTAAATCTCCAAATTTTTAAGAAACCAAGTTGAGCAGTTGTAAAATTAAAGGTACTAAACCAGAATGTAGAAGGAAGGGATAATTCTTTACCAGTGAGATATCTTATGAAGTATTTATTAGGAGGACAAGTTCTGCTGGTAATGTATCACATTTTGCAGATTGTATGATTTTTATGCTTTATATAATTTTCTTTCTGCTTTCCTTCTTCAGATTTTAACTGCTCAAGATCTTGTCGACTTTTCTCCAGTCTATAGGTGTTTGCACATCTACTCAGTTTTGGTATGTATTAAGGTGACTTCAAAAAGTTATTTTACTTGATTGTTCATTGTCTTATTTTTCATACTCTCATAGTTCCCAAGCAAACATACCGCTTCTAGTAGTAGTAGTAGTTCTTGATGAACCAGCTGAGGTGGGTGCGGTATGGATACTCAGGGCATGACTGCATGTTTTATTTTGCATGTATAATAAAGGAGACACAGCAAGACATTAATTGCGTAAGTGTTCTTAAGAATATATGTAAAATGTGCATGTCTGCCTCAATAGTGGTGTTGGCACTTTTGCAGTTCCCTCAAGCGTTCCATGGTACCCAAATGCTTAGGGGTGATGGTCAATATCACAAAACACAGGAGTATCCAGTCTGAATCCTGTGGAAATGAGAACTGTAGAGCGAAATAGCCAGGGAAGGCTGTGGATGGTGACAGGCTGTGCTTGGGCAGAACAGGTTGGATTCCCTGGCAGAGACAGGGAAGGTTGTGGCTGGTGACGGGCTGTGCTCGGGCAGAGCAGGTTGGATTCCCTGGCAGAGACACAACAACAGCTTTTGGCTGCTGTAAAAGAAATACAATGCACAAACTTTTGTTTGTGATGAAAACTTTTTTGGGGGAAACTTGGTAACAAATTATTTATTATTTTCTCACCTTTTCTATGTCTCAGTTACTTTTAAAGCCAGATTACTTACAGAGTGAGTACCAAGGACATATAGATGAAGTACTTTTACATATTGCTAATCCTACAATCTCAGCTGGACCTGGCTTCAAGCATTTGGGCTGGGTTATCTTCTTTCTATGGAGTCTTTGCAGCTGTGAAACATGAAAGTTTATATCTTGAAATAATGTTAAAAGGGTTATTTCACTTTTACTTTTTTTTTAAGAAGGAACACAAACAAAAGCATCAGGAATTATGTCAGTAATTATTCGTCTCAATGAAAAGAACAGGAAGGACAGAAAGACAGGCTGCCAGAACTACTAAAAGAGAGTTAAAAAGGAGACCATTTCTTTTTACAGAGGAAATAAGCGTGAAATAATATATAAAAAAGAACATGTAAAGTTAAATATACCAGTAGACATCAACTTTGTATTCTTTCTTTAGTATACTAAAAGAACAGGAAGTAAAATTTATAGATCACATGTAAAAGTAATAGATGATTATGTTCTTCACTTCAACAAGGATCCTGATGTTGGATCCTCGATCCAAGGAGATAGTCTTTGGGTTTGCACAGAAAGTTTGCCAGATTCCAAAATTCCTGGAGACAGAAAACAACTGGGAATGCGCTCTGATATCAAAGGTCCTCAGCCCCTTGGAAAACAGGGTTGTTGATGTCTTCAGAGTAGGGCTTCTGTCTTTCCTACCAGTATCAGCTAATTAACAAGTCCTGGTAGCATTATCAAGAGTTGTGCATTAACCACTTCTTGGAGACCTTCTCATTTACCTCCTTCTGTAAACCATGGCTTTGGAGTTCAGATAACTTCATGATGACAGCAAAGGAGGGGAGTCGATGCCAGGTGTCTACTCATTGCACTTCTGTATCGAGGACTCACCTCACAGCAAATGTCACCTTCTTAGTGAATTCCCTCTCTGCTACAAAGCTGTAGAAAATATTCCATTTTTATGCAGGACAAATGTTTTCTACTCTGCTTCTTCATATTTAAGAAGAAAGCAGAATTTTATATACCTCAGAATACTATGTAACTCTTGATTGCAACCTGGTAGTTACAAGATACACACGCAGCACACACAGTGTCTATTGGCAAGTAACCTTTCTTTAGACTAGAAACTTCTGGACAATGTATACACAAAGAGCTTTTTTTTAGCCCATGTATTATGTGAGGTGCTGTATATTTAAGTTCTGCTGAAAACATGCTCGATCCCTTTGGTATGTGATGTTACCTTTTAACAACATGCTATATAGCAGCATAAACTGATGTAACTATGGTGTGAAACAACGCTTGATGTGTGAGCTATATTCCTAGAATTTATAATTAGCACGAACTGATTTATTGTTTTTGTCAATATAAACTCCTGAACCTTTGGAAGCTGGGCAAAAAGTGCATTGCTTGGGTATGTTTCATCTTCCCTTTCCTGGGCTTATTCGGTGAGTGACTCATCAGGGTTGGTGCTGTTTTCAGCTGATTGCTTTAGAACATCTGTTTAAAATAGTTGTTATGCCTGAATTGCTGATCTTGATTGCATCGGATAGAGTGGTCTATAAATAATCATGAGGTATTTTACATCTCCATTTCTGGTGTGGATTTGAGAACAGCAGCTACTCCTTCACTTGAGAAGCTTATGCCAGGCCTGGGCAGAGATTTGGGGTTGGGAGCGGGGTTCAGCAGTGGCTTTGTGCAACGGGAGGACATTGACCATGGGGGCTGGAGGTGAACGGTCGTGTGTCTGCTCAGGAGGTGTTAGTACGAGTTACAGCATGCTCTGTAAAGTCCTGCTGGAAGAGAAAGCGTTTAATAAATTTGCATCTTGGTTTCAAGTGTTTTTTTTTTTTTTTTTAAGCTGAGTCCCTTTTTTTACTTCTAGATTCTGTTAGGCTAGCAGTATTTCTAAATGTGATGAGATAGTCATTATGAACCTAAAATACTACATTTAAACCTTCTTTATTATATCTTATGAAGGAGTCAGGTAAGTAACGCTGACTTTGTAATATACAATCTCTGTAATAGTTTGATTTGAAGATTTTTGGAAGCCCAAGTAATGGAATTCTGAATAGCTCTGTCCTAATAATAGGGTCATGAGGTAAAAAAACGAACCTTAAAAATACAAGGTGCTTTATTCTGCTTGCATACAAATGACATTGCGTTCAGTAGGAAGATGGGTCAGTGTAGCACTGATTTCAGATGGACAGATGGTTTCTATTGATTGGTCATCTTAATTATATGGGTAAGATGTCACTTGAATTCCTCACAATGTAATCATTAGGCACAAAGGGTATTGTATCTTCAAGGACTGTGATAGGAAAAAAATCCAAATCCACAGGCATTGTATTTACGAATTCCAAAGAGAATAAGCAAAAAGGCTGTAGTTTAAAAACATAAGCATTGCTTTAAATGCATAATGTTGTTTGACAAAATGTAGGCCCATGAACATTTTTATTTACAGTACATTCTGTAGGCTACCTTAAAAATAAAAAGATAATTTCTACATTTTTCATGCATGCAAAACTTTGCTGGTGCCAGCTGGAGGCCTACATGTGGAATAAATGCAAAACATGTGGCTTAGTTTAAGAGAATTCTACCCTTAATTTAAGAAATGTCTTTTTCATACTGAGACAATGTTCTTGTTTTAACTACTTCTGTCTTGTTCTAGGGTGATGGAGAAATATTTGAAAATTACTACAGAAAACAAAGAAGGAAACAAGCAAGATTAGTTCTGCAGCCACAGTCAAGCATGGTAACCGATGCATTTGTTTTTGCAAGTACTTGGTTGTACTTCATACTGGGTGGTATTTTTATTCCTAAACTTGTTTTCTTTTTCACTGAAAGCATGAAACAGTAGAAGGCTATAGAAGATACTTCAGTCAAATTGTAGGGTAAGTTTTCTAAATGGAGATTTATTTCAGTTTTACGGTACCGATTCTGCATTCACCCTGTCTTCTTCCATTCTCCAAAAACCTTCTCCTGCAAGATTCCATTTCTGCACAAACCATGCGGGTGGTTGTTGCTGATCTAAGCAGGGAAGAGCATCCTCCGGGGACGATGCCCCACAGGGACCCTCCAGCAGCCAGGGCTCTAGCTGATGTGACACAAACTGCACATTCTGAACTCATCCTCGGCAGAGAGGGCACCAAACCTCCCAAAGGGTCACCAAAGAGAACACCAAACCTCCCAAAGGGTTACCAAACAAAGAGAACACCAAACCTCCTGAAGGGTCACTGCATAAGCAGGGATGGGTTTGGCTGTGCTTCTGTGTAAAAAGGTAGCATTTGCTTTAATGTTAGAAAACAAGTTAATAATTTAAGCATTGTTTTCTTTTAGTTTCTTTGTAGTAGAAGACCACATTTTACATGTAACCCAAGGACTGGTAACTCGAACATATACAGATGAACTCTGGAACATGGCCCTTTCCAAGATCATTGCTGTTCTTAGGACACAGTCAGTAAGTGAGAAGCCTTATCAGTGTTGCCGTTTAAATCCTCTTACTTCAGAGTTCTATATATTTAAAGCTGGGATAGTAACAAAGTGAAAAATTACACTCCTCTCCTACTTTCTTTTCCTTGTGACTAAAAATCACTCAGATTCGGGATGGAGTCTGCCAAGCTTTTGTTTTTTCCAACAGTATCAGGCTGTGATCCGCAGTCATGGGCTATTTGCATAATCCTCTGCTGATTTACAACTCACTGGGTCTTCCAAACCTTCCCTTAGTCCAGCAGTTTAGAATATGCAGAGTTAATCTGCTGTTATTATTGCAATCCTTCCTCATTAGTCTCAACTGACCTCTTCATTAGATCAGATTGAATAGTTCAGCACTGAAAGCACCACCAGGAAATAGTTCCTAATTATCATTCCAAATGCTGTGTTTCCAAAATAAACTCTACCAACAAACCCCTTGGAGCTATCCCTTCAGTGCTATAGTAGTAATACGTTTATGTTGAGGTAAAGGTATTAGAAAAATCTTCACAGATGTTAGAATGTAAATTCTGTGTCAAGGGAATATTTGGGTGTATTCAAAGTGTGTCTCCTGAAGTGATGTTTCTGCCTTTGCTCTGGTGATGCTGAGCAGCTGCATCCCAGTTCTTATTTCTCTGGGAAGAGCGGTGGGTACCACTGTTCATTCAGCTGACCCATGGTAAATTGCTTCAGAGTTTACTGGTAGTACAACTTTCACTGTTGGGGAAAAAATAGAAGAGTTTTATCCTTCCTTTTTTAATGTTTGCTCGAAGCAATTCCTTTATGCAGTGTTATTTTTATTTTTATTAAAATTGATCTTTAATCCAAGGAATGTTTTACATTTCATACATGGAGGAAAAATGGGGAAGATGTTCAGATTGCAACTATAGTTTTATCATAGGCCCTTTACTGGTCAGTGGTACTTGAGATGTTCTCATACTTCTTAAATTCGTTTTAGAGGATTGGGATAAATTGAGATATATTCAGCATATGAATTTCAGTACAACATACTAATATTTATTGACTCTCATATTTTACTTTACTTACTGAGCTTTTATATTACTGATAGTTTCTATCATAATTTAACAAATACTTTTATTTGGCTGTAGTGAAGAGCAGTGAGTGTAAGTTGTTTTTTACAATGGCAGTCAGTCAGGTAAAGGGATAAAGCTGGAGAGTTTAACCTTTTGTGCTAATATTTTTTGCAAACATATATCCCATATTTTAAATGCTATTACCAAAACCAGAATTTCTCACTTTCAGTCATATTGCAGTGATCCCGACCTTGTTCTGGAACTGAAGAATCTCATTGTAGTATTTGCGGATACTTTGCAGGTACATACTATATTAGTATTTTAGTATATTAATAATTTAACTGAAATTCCTAGAGTTAAATTTTTCCTTTATGTGAGTAACTGCAATGCTTTGGGGTTTCCTGAATCATATATACGAATCAAGAACAAAATTACACAATAATATTTTAAAAATACGTGTATTTCTTGCCTTGCTTCCTCCTTTTCAGTGTTATCAATTTAATGTCTGCGTTCTGGGCTATCCAGCTAGCATCCAGTTATGTATGTGCAAAATCAATGTTAGCTTTGTTCTTGCTGTACGTTTTTGTCTTTGATAAATGCTTCAGTTCTGATCTTTAGCAAGAATAGCATTCCACTTCTGGTTAAGTCTAGCTGAAAGATCAAGTGAACATCTTGGCAAGTATTCTAGCAATATTTAACAGACTGATAAAAAAGATTAGTTATATGCATAAATAGCAAGTTAAAATGTTACAGAGAAATAGGACAAATTTCTGCTTGAAACCTGAAAGAATAGGATAAAGTATTTAAGAATTTCATATATAATCTTCTAGTTTTAGTGGTGCCTTTAAAGTACTATAGTTTGTTTTGTAGAAGTGACAAGATTGAATTATAAATCTCATCTCGGAGTCCTGAAGGGATGTGATAGGAACTGAGTGTATTAGTTCTTGAATTACCGACCCTTTTCATTTTTATACCTTAGGGCTATGGTTTTCCTGTGAACCGACTATTTGATCTTTTATTTGAGATAAGAGACCAGTACAATGAAACACTTCTTAAAAAGTGGTCTGGACTGTTCAGGTTAGTATTTCAAAATCATTGTGCCTTTATACAGCATCTATTGTTTTCATCTAACTTCAAGGTTTTTTGATAGAGTTGTAATTCTGGAAGAATTTATTAACTCGGTATTGTGTATGAATTTCGGGTTGGATAGGACTAAAATATTAACCACATGTAACCAATATTTAGGAGAAGAGCCATCGAGTGCTGCTTCTGTAGGGGATGGAGAGCAGGAGGGTCTCCAGTGGGCATTACTGGAGAAACGTGCCGGAGAGACATCTGTTTCTCTTCATTAGGAACCCAGTAACACCAGACTATTGCAAGAGGCCATTAGCTTCCTAATGTAGGTTGTCTCCATGTTTAGATGTATCTGATACACGTCTCCCTGACAGTCTGCTGACATTGCCAGTACGTCCTCATTTTTTTAAAATGCAGGTTGATTTCCACCTATTCTTTGGAATCATTTGATAGAGTAAATTGTGAACCCAGGAGCAGAGCAGGAGGGGACTCTGTGCAGATCGGGTGTGAGGCCTACATGTGCAGAAGTTGTTTACCTTAAATTATGTGACATTGTGTTACAGAAAGCCTTAAAATGAAACTGGCTGCTTCATGTTCTCAAGCTCTGTGCCCCCCAGCACGGTCCCTTGACGAGCAGCACAGCCCGGGGGGCACCTTGGCGCTGTGCCCACCTGCCTGGTGGGAGTTTTCAGCGTCCCCTCTGTGGACTGTGTGTGGCTGCAGTACCCTAGGGAAACATGAGTGTAAGCTGTACTGGGGGAGAAGTGTAGGTAGGCTGCCGTAATTAGCATCTCGTTATGGCTTACTGTGGAGCAGATGAGTTGATCTCAAGTCCCTTTCCTGTATTGTGCTTTGAGTCGTACGTATTAAAATGCTCTTGGCTATTTTTCCTCTGTGATTAGACACAGCATAAAAAGTCAGCACGTACAAGATACTTTCAAATTGATCTAAAATTAGTGTGGATGTCTGAAATTGTGGTGATTGCAGCTCATAACTTTTTGAAGCTGCACTTCTAAGTGTGGTAATAAGATTTATATTCATTTACATGTTTTAACACTGGAAAATACTGTACACGAGTTACATGTCCTAAATGTTTTTCACTTTACTAATTCACCAGGGATATTTTTGAAGCAGACAACTACAGCCCTATTCCTGTAGCAAACGAAGAGGAATACAAAATAGTCACAAGCAAATTTCCTTTTCAAGATCCAGAACTTGATAAGGTAAGGAAAAGTTTTACGTCATTAAAGTTTGTCGAAATCCAGTTAAGGACACTTGGGACAGTAATGCATTTTATAATTAAAAAGCAATTAAAATTTGACAAGCTAGGTAGATTAAGAGGCTAAATCACCTTCTTTGTGTGTAATTATCTAGTAATAAATATGAAAGTTAAAGCTTTAGTCATTTGCTCTGATGTTTGAGTGAATAATGAAACCCATTGTTTTGTAAACAAATTAATAATACACTTTACTTGATGCAGTCTTTATGTAATTATAATACAGTCTATCTTCAGTTAAATTTTGTTGCAACTCACTGGGTTTAGTAACTCATAGTATAGTATATGCTCTAGTATTGCAAAAATATGTGTAAAATCGGGATCTGTTAGAGACAGGAACTTTTGTATTTTACTTTTAAAATGAATTATTTGTGTTTGAGAATGTGGGGCGCCTGTGAAGAGACTGCAAATAATTCTGCTGTAGCAGCATTCCAATGGGATTTCACTGAATTTCACTGAATTTTTAGAGTTGGAAGGGACCATAGAGATCATCTAGTCCAACTTTCCTGCCAAAGCAGGACCACCCAGAGCATGTAATGCTCGTCCACCCAGGGATGCTCTTTCATAGCCTCATCCGTTCTTTCACTGCAAACACCTTTCACAGAAAGGTGATTCATATGTTCTGCTCTTCAAATACGGGTTTGGCCATACCCATGAAGAGTAACAGGCCCGTGATGGAGTTTGTAGTGGGGAGCTAAACCGTTGAACCTCATGGCAGTGGGAGCAACTGTTGTAGAGGGAAGTTGGTCTGTACACCATCTGTCACTGCAGATATCTGCAAAAGGACAAGGGGAAATGGCCTCAAGTTGCGCCAGGGGAGGATTAGGGTGGATATTAGGAAAAAATTCTTCACCCAAAGGGTTGTCAAGCCTTGGGAGAAGCTGCCCAGGGCAGTGTTGGAGTTGCCATCCCTGGAGGGATGGAAAAGCAGGGCAGATGTGGTGCTGAGGGGCATGGATTAGTGGTGGGTTTGACAGTGCTGAGTTAACAGTGGGACTTCGTGATCTTAAAGGTCTTTTCCAACCTAGACAATTCTATGATTCTAAGAGTAAAATCTATGATTCACCGGGGATTTACCAGGCAAAGGTAACAGCTGCGTGTCATTAATACAGTACTGCAGTGAAAATGAAAAACTAAAGGTGGCGTTTATGCCGACTTTTGAATAATGTGTCAGAGTCTTGGTGGATGCTTTCCTCCCTCAAATTCATTTACTTAGCCGTTATAATATTAAAATAGATAAACAGAATGGAAATCCCTTACAGCGTTGGAAGCATACCACACCCTGAGTGCTATTTAGCAGGACATACTTTGCTGATCAATTGCAGAGCTTTTTAACCTGCTAAGCTCTCACTCTGTCTGATGTACCAGCATGTGTGTGTGGCACGTGTCGTTACATGCATGTATGTATGATTAGTACAAAGCTTTGGCTCTTGTTTCACTAGCAGGGAAATGTATTCTCTGTACTCAGAGACTTTGTCAGCTAGGCAGTGGGACAGAGGAGAAAGAATGATTAGGTGTCCTTGTTGAAAGGAAGCTGCAGTGTTCCCTTATGTGTTATTAGATTGCAGGGAATCCACGTGCAAGGGAAACTTCGTAAATGCTCCAACATCACTGCTATCAGTTGTTCTTCACAGTCTCATCCCCTTCACCTCTCCGCTGTTGCCTCAGGCTGTAAGACACGGGGACGTCCTATTGGGAGGGTTAATTTAATCTACATTTTGATGTTTAAAAAAAAAAATAAATTACAAACTAGATTTGTTGGTTCAGACTAGTCACTGAGGGAGCCTGTGTAGTTGGTAGAGAGGAATAGACACCACGGAGGGCTAATTCCATTTGAGGCATCTCTGGTGCCTTTTGCAGATTAAGGGGAAACTACCCTTTGAAAATATCTATTTCTTTCCATTTATTATAAAAAGAGACAAATGTGAGTGGGTGTCTCATTTTTAACTGTAGGTCAGGATGAATCACCTTCACGTGTTACAGGTAAGTTTATCACAGGAGTTGCTTGCAGCACACCAGGCAGATGTGTGACCAGAACCTACTGGATATTTAACACAGCAAATCCCATCTGAGGGGCAAAACAGTCTGGTCCTTGCTCTGCTGCTTAGGTTGGATGTGGCAAACTGTGGTGGTTTGATTATATTGCCTAATTTTACTCTCTGTATTCAGAAGTGAAACAATTGGCTTGTGTCTGGTGGTTTTTTTCGTGCTGCCTACTCTAATAAGCAGACAGAAAGTTTTGTGTCCTTCTGTATTGGCGGGACACGGTAGAGGATAAAGAGTTGCTTCTCTTCCATTGTTGGGTATATGAAGGCTGAGACTCAAGCCCTGCTGACAGAATATTTTAATGATCCAAAATAGTTGTATGTAATAGCACTTGTTTTATGTGTGAGAATTAATTGCTTAAATCAGATGAGCACATATTTGAAGTAAATTTTATTGTTAAAAAAAGTTCACTATTGCTGTTAAATGACATGAACGTAATTGTCACACCACCTGATCTTAAATAAAGAGGTATGATCAGGCGAATGTCAAGGTAATATGTTTTGTCTTGTTTTTTTAGTACGCGAATGTTGAGCTGCTGTTGATAAATGTTTTTTTGTGGTGGTTTTTTTTTGTTTAAGGGAAATGGAATTTTCCGGGGCGGTATCAGTTGTTAATTATTTTTCTCATGCGTTAGTCAGAGTGAACAGAAAATTAATCATCTTGCAGATTTCAAAAATTATGTATTCAATGCAGAAATACCTATTTGGTATATGTACAATTAATTGAATGTTTTTCTTTTTGTCCTCCCAAATACAACATCAGCTTTAAAAATGAAGTAAGAAACATGATTTTATTCTTATAGACTACTTGTATTTCCCACATGTTAATCCAAATTGTTGAAATTAATTCAAAAAGCTTTGGTTTTGTGAGCCATCAAGAGAAAGTGAATGCATGATAGTAAATATACATGCCTAGAAATAATCAAGATGCTTTTAGATTCCCAGATGTACTGAACATCTCAAACTTTCTTTTTTTCCCCACTGCTTCCAAATGTTTGCATTTTTGAACCTCTCATCCCACTTAGATCTATCTTGTTCATTCACATTAAAAGTGGTTTGAGACCTGTTTTTTAATGTGTGTTTTTAAATTGCTTTCTACAGAGGGATCTTAAATTACATAAAGCCTCCCAACTTCATTGTAATTTAAATAAGAGATAACATTCTATTTTGCCTATATGCTGTTTAAACAGATGTAGAAGTCAGCCCAGTGCATACCACTGTTTATGTTTGATGAAGAACAGAAAAGTTTAAAATAAATTAAAATATTGATAGTGTTAAGTGGCTTTCTAACTATGGCATGTAATACCAAGCTCTTCTTTGAATCAGTTTCAAGTGTACAATAGTATTATATTTTATTTTCACAGCAGTCCTTTCCAAAGAAGCTTCCAATGTCTCAGTCAGTGCCTCAGATTTATATCCAGGTGAAGGAATTTATTTATGCCAGCCTTAAGTTTTCAGAGTCACTTCACCGCAGGTAAGCGTAGAGTGTCGGGAAGGTGGCTGTGTAACCTAGAACTTCCAGGTGACCTAAAGATATATATGAAATTGGAAATATATTTTCTTGTGTAGTTGCTAGCTGTGTTTCTTTCATAATTTACATATACAATTCTTTATATTTAATCTGTGATTCCCCGTGCTATAGCATATGTTTCATGTATATATATATATTGTGTACACTGTGTGCCTGTGTGGGTGTACACTGTGTGCCTGTGTGCCTGGGCACAGTGAGCAGTCTGAGACACTGCTGGGGGTTTTTAAACAGTATTGACTTGTTTGAATAATCTAGAGATTTTATTTATTTAACAAAGCATGTAAAATTTGAAGAAAACCAACTTAGTAGTATTTCCAGATTTCTGACCGTTGCAGAAATAATTGTGTAGCGTACCTGATTAGTTTGAGTATTAAGTATTACTGTCAAAGTATTGTCATGTGCAGCATAGTTATAAAAATAATTTTTTTTTCAGCTCAACAGAAATAGATGATATGCTCAGAAAAGCTACAAATTTGCTGCTTACAAGAACTCTAAGTAGTTGTTTACAGAACCTAATTAAAAAACCTCATATAGGTTTAACTGAGGTAAGTTTTAAAACCCATACTCAAACTGTGTTTTTTAAGACAATCAATGCTAAAATTAGTTGTGTAGATGTAGATATGCCACGTTATTAAAACTTGTGTAAGAAAAACAATTACCGTTTGCTTTAAAATTGAAATTGTAAAGAGGTGAAAGATGAAGTATAAAGAAGCATCAGTATCTGTTACATAGAGAATAACATTCCAGTGTTGGTCAAGTTGGAAGTACATATATTCACCCAGAGGTGCCTTCGGGGAGAGAGGCGACAGTGGGAGAGTTCTCTATCCTGAATGATAAACAGAGATTTGCGAGAAAGAAGCCAAAGACTCTGACTTCTTTGGCTGCGTACAGAGCAGGTTCTTCTAACAATTACTGGCACGTTGTTGAGTTTCTTTTTCTTCCTATTAAAATAAAGAGAAGGGGAGGTGTGTTGAAAATCTTTCTCACATGAACTATTTAAAGTTCCAGAGTGAACCTACCAGATCAAAAAATCTAAAACTTAAGTTCACTCTAACACATGAGAATTTTCTATAGTAATTTCAATGAAAATATGGGATTAGGTTTCTGTGTGTTGTGTCTTCACTGGGACTCCTGGTTCAGTGTGTTTATGGGGCAGGATGAGGTGGGGGGATAGTGAGTGGTGGGACATGCACTGCAGGGGCAGGCGGTGTCCAGAGGCAGCAGGTCCCTCCTGAGACCTGCTGAGGGGGAGCTCGTTGCCATCAGCACAGCGTTACTGCATAGTGAAGGGTGGGTTTAAATGGCAGGAACCTCTATAGATGAGATGAAGAAGATGAGGAGAGAGCTCTAGAAATCATATATTGCCGTGTTAGTAAGACAAGCTGTGGAATTTCTCCAAGCCGTGATTTTCTGTGTTATTGAAATGGGTACAGGAATATTCTTGAGGATATGAAAATAAATTCACTAATATTTTTGAGGTGTTTCATTATCAAGTCAATGTTAAAAATGAGAGACATTTCTCAAGTCAATGAGAAAAATGTTAAAAAGATAAAACTTATTTTACGAAGCATTACATTAGTGTTCTTTAAAACAGACAGTGTGCAGTGAGAATTAAGAACCAATTTACCAATGTTTCAGTTACCCTGCGTTACATAGGGTATGCCATGTGTTGTGCCACGTCTAGTTTGTGAATGGAATGCGAATGCAGGTCCTGCTTATAAAAACATTTATACCACGTAAAAGCAGATTGTTACCATTGCTCAAGGGGGAAGGAGTTGACAACCTTATTGTTGAAATTCCCTGACATCACAATGCATCGTTCTGCAGACAATACTGTGAAATTATTTTCTTACATGGTAGAAATTAGTGATTTGCTTTTGGCAATATATTTTCCTTTATTTTTTTTAAATACCAGTTGGATTTATTTCACTGAGTAGGTGTCTGCAGTCTTTATTTTAAAAATGTCATCATTTGTATATAAACTGTAGTATTACTCTGTAGTGGTGTTTGAAAGCAAACTTGAAAACTAACAGGTAATAGGTGGTAACCTGAAATACTGTAATTAGTTTCTGGTAGCATTGTTGCTGATAAAAGTAACCTGAAAGTTGCTGAAAAAAATAAATGACAATGGGTCATACCGAAAGGATTTAGAAGAATTTTTTGTCTCTTGTAGCTTGTTCAAATCATCATAAACACAACACACCTGGAACAAGCCTGTAAATACCTTGAGGATTTCATATCCAACATTACAAATATTTCACAAGTGACTGTTCACACTGCAAGACTTTATGGACTTTCTACATTTAAGGTATGGTACATGGCATCCGTTATTGTTACATGTACAGTTACATTAAAATCACTACAAATGAAGCACACTGAAACAAAAGGGGGTAAGGGCAAAGCTTCTGGCAGCTTCTTCCAGAAACCACCTCTGTAGCCCCCCACTACCAAACCCTTACCACACAAACCCCATTCACTTTCTGAAGAAAGCATTCTCACAGAAGAATAGCCCTGTCTAGGTTGCCTTGTGCCACTCATTTAGCTGGTGCTTTGCCTTCGTCGTCACTTGGGGCTTCTATACAGACATTTTTGAAAGAACAAAACAAAAAGTCATCAGGGATTCCAAAGCAGGTGCAACATGAACTTTAGATATTTGGGTTTTTTCAGTGTACACTGAAACAAAGGAGGGTGAATTTTTCTATTTATGGGATAAAGAGGACTAATCCTATTGAGGCGAGTTCTGTTTTCTGTACTTGATGCAATATGTAGCCTCTCCTATTATAACATCCCCTCTGGCACAGGTGTGAAAAGCTGGGTGAGGTGGAGTAAGACATCATCATTGCAAGAGACTTCATGTTTCCAGATGGTTGCCAACAATTTTCCCATTAACTGTCATTTGTTTTGCTAAGGGTTAAATGAATGAAGCCAGACAGAGGGCTGTGGCCCAGCAGCTGTAGCTGGGTTACCCTGCCAGTAGGTCACTGGTTTCCCTGTCCCTAAGACCCAGGCTGCCTGCTTTGCTGGTCAGGTACCACAGTGCGTGTGGCTTTGAATTTGCATATCCACAGGTACTTTCCTGTAAGGTCAGTCCATAAACTTTTTAACATTCAAACAAAGCACTTAATGCAGCTGTAGTCTGTGATTTCATTAAGAGGTAAGGTGTTCTGTATCCTTGAACTTCATTTGATACATGCAGTTGAAAGCTTGTGTTACGTTTTGTGCTGATTGCTTATGCTGTAGGTTACCTTTCTCTGTCCTGTGAACCATCTGAGTTCTGTGGGAGGGCACCACAGGGTGTTGTAGCTGTGTTCCGTGAGCGAAGTACCTATGCAATGCAGAATGAACACTGACAAACACACAAGAATTTTTGTTTACGGTTTCTCTCCTGTCTCTTTCCCTGCAGAACTTGTTAGCACAATGTTCTCCACTTAGAGTAGAAAATTATTTTCTCATCGATCCCTCTTTTTTTTTTTTCCTCTCTATTTTAATGAAAAACTGCTTGCAGTTCCCCAACTGGGCCCTCACAAAGTTTGGTATGTTCTACTGTTATTAAATTCATCTCCTGGTGCCAAATCATGTCACCTCCATTCTTTCCACGTGGTCAAAAATCTCCCTTTATTTGCAGCATTGATCACATTTGCATTCCACGAGGTGATCTTGTAAGTACATCAACACTGGATTTTTTTAATAGAAGCCTTCAGACCTATTTCATGGCTGCTGTTTTTCTCTTTTTTTTTTTTTTTTTTTTTTTTTTTGTATATAAGATCTCATTCTAAGATGTCCTTCAGATTCTCCAAGCGTTGTTTCACATTGGTGGAAATTAAAAAAAAAACCCAAACCAAACCACCACCAAAACTTGTTTCATTTTATCATATTAAAAAATTGTGTCACTTTCAATATTTATAGCTACGCCTTCTGGCTTTGGGTGACCATTGGTTTTCCTTTAACTCAGCAGTCACACTAAGTATATGTAGGGGATTTTAGGGAATCGTACTGTGATATTTATACATGTCAGGGCCACATGGTTTCTTGCTTCCTCCTGAGGCGCTCACGTCCTGGGGCCTGGCTGAAGGCTACTTCTGACACACTCGGTGTGATGCCACCTTTAAGCTCAGATCGCTTTGTTTTTTTTTTCTTTTTTTCTTTTTGCCTTTCTTATTTACACCTTTCTGAAGTGCCATGTCTTTGCACTGCTTTCTCCCGGAGGAAACCAGTGATGGGAATCTCATCCACTTTTACCTTGCTCCAGTATATCCAGCCTGTTTTCACCCTCTAAAAACCTTCCACAACTGACCAGTCCACTTCAAATCCAGTGTCTGTCTGGAATCCTTTCCCAAGATCAGTGAAGAAAGTTTACACTGAGCCAAAATTAGAACGTGGAATTTGTGGAGTATCTTTAAACTCCAGGCTGGCAAAAACGTGCCCTTGCAGCCAGATACAGCTTCCCAAGCGCCTGCACCTAGGTCCCCTTGGATCTGAGAGGAGGTCCCTGAAGATATGGGGCCGACAGGCAGCGTCGGGGCTCTCCTCACAGCAAATGTGGGACTTTGCCTCTCTGCTGGTCCAAAAAGTGGAGTCTGGGTGGTAGCAGAACGAAAGCTTGGTGTGGGAGGAAGTAAGGGGGTGTGTGATGGTCAGGATGTTTAAAGGGGGATGAAAAATAGTGTGTGTTTTTCAGATACACAGCTTTAAGATATTGATGACATAAAAATCATATGTTTGCTGGACCTCTGGCCATGACAGATAAAACAATTAGGTTCTTTGATTACTTTCTTTGAAAAAGAGGTCAAATAAACTTCACGTCAGGGTTGATAAATTTGTAAGGCTGAATTATAGATGATCTTGTGAAGGGAGTAAAGCAACTGCTTTGTTTCCAAATTCAAATTTATTTCATTTGTCTCTGAGAACAGAGATTATTCTGTAGGAATATTCTGTTCTAAACACTCTTACAATATACATTATGGGAGTACTTTAATAACCACAACCTCGGACTTATTGTAATACACAAGCTAAAATACTGTTTTAAATAAGATATTTTTTGAGTCCAAGAAAAGCACAAGACTTCACCTTCCTTGATTAATATAATTTTAACTACATTGTAGTTGTATTTTAGAATTCTGACAATTGCACACGTTTGGTTCTTTTTCAGGATGCAAGGCATGCTGCAGAAGGGGAAATATACACAAAACTTAACCAAAAAATTGATGAATTTATTCAGATTGCTGATTATGATTGGACAATGTCTGAATCAGATGGAAGAGCCAGCGGATACTTAATGGACCTTATTAACTTTTTAAGAAGCACATTTCAAGTTTTTACTCATTTACCTGTAAGTGTTCAAAATTAAGTCTAATTTCAAAATATTGGATAATTATTTTGTTTTAAAATAGATTTTGAAGATAGATGTAATTTTTTGAACTGTGCACTTGCTGGCTGATGTATTTTTTAACTTCTTTCAGTACAGATGTATTTTTGGATATGTTTCAGTAGTTGATGATGCTTACCCATGGCAATACTTAGAAAATACTTTCAAATACTTTAGTAATGTTGTTAACAAAAACTAATATACAAATAGTGTAAGAGCTCATGCAGTTTTCTAGAGCATCAGATGGCCTTTTTAATTAACCATATTGGTTCTGTGTACACATGCATCGGTTCAAACAATGCAGAATTGGTGCAAATCCTCCATTTGTATATAAGATTATGGAGGTCTGGTTCTCCGAGGTTGCTTTTAGCTAAATAATTTTGGTCATGAGAAGTCATTTGACTCCAGTATTGAGCTTCATTGAAACGAGTCCTCGTTCATATTCAGATATATCCCATGTTGCTTTGGCCTGGGTAAAAGGGCACCCTTAACCTGTTTTGTGTACTATTTGTTACGTTCTGTTGTCTGATTTCCCCTTGCTTTAAGAAAGAAAAAACTGTTTCTGGTTTGATTTATCATCATAATAGTTTATAGCTTTGTAGGTCTGGGGTGACTTCAGTAGGTCGTTCAGGCCACATCTGCTGTCCCCAGCCTGTCACACCAGTGTCCCAGCGATTTTCCTGCTGCAGTGCCCGTGAAGAGCACGCCCTCCATGCGTGGGGTGTTTGGGGCTCCAGGCTGGAAGGACGGGTAATTCCTTTACGTGTACGTGTTGAAGTTGCTGGTGTGGTGGGCTTACCTGATCTTCCAAATCACGCCTGAAGGGGCTGCAATTCGTCAGTCTCCTTTTTTTCTTTACTGACTCAAAGACATAACCCCTGGAAACGTGTCAGGTAACACTGACGTGAGTGTGATGCAAGGCACGAGCTTCCGTGCCAGACCAGTGGCGTGTTTTTTGGTAAGGAGCAGCAAGTTTGTGAGGCAGCGAGATTCACCGTCACCTCACACCCGCCGTGGTGTGGATGGAGGGCCCTGCTCCGCCATGGCCTGTAGCAGTTATGGACGTGCAGCCCCTGGAGAGGGCCTACAGGCGTCTGCCGGGAACCTGTGTCCAGAGAGAGCTTGTGAAATGAGCCACGGACGGAGGCAGTGATGTGCCAAGAGGGATGGAGAGAAGCAGCTGCGCTGTTAGGGCTTCGGAAGTGTGAAAGGAGTGGAAAGATATGCCTGGGGGCACAAGTCAACCTTTGGAGAAAGGCAGCTCCTGTGAAGAGAGTATTTGGGAACTTCACGCTCTGGTCAGGAGGAGGCAGGAGGCAGAGCTCTGTGGGTGGCACCAGGGTTCCTGTCATTTTCGAGGTATCAGGTGTATGGCGCTCTGCTCTGGCTTGGCCAGCTGTAGAAGCATACAGTCCTACGAGTGGTGGTGTGTGTGAGCCGTGGAGGTGATACAGAAATGTCTGTACAGTTTCATTGTGGTGATTCTCGTTAGACTTGTAATAGTAAGGTATTTTCATTAAGAAAAAATGTATAGTAAAAACATTTTCAAAGATAACCCCAGATGTAGGTTCCATAACTCATCAAAACAGTGCATTGTCGGATGCCAGTATTCCTCTAGAAACGTTCTTTAAGGATTTTTTTGTTGCGGTCCCTGAGTTACTGTCACTGGAGCCATGTTTCATTTCGGCTGTGTGTGTGAGGTGTGTGACGCACGGGGACGTGTCCCTGCAGTGCTCCCACCTGGGGCCGTGCTGGATTGACGCTGTTTCTGTACCAACCTAGACGCTACTTTTAAAATACACATCTCATGTTTCATATCTGTTTTATGCAGTTTGTATTATTTGTATTGGAAGGTTAGAGATCTAAATCAAGTCGATCATGATCTCAGTTTGACTGAACCTGCACACTTGATGGCACAGCGTGCTGGGGTCTGGTGGAATCACTGGGAATGTCTTGCGTCTCTGAAGCTTTTTTTTTTTCCTTAAGTTTCACATCTTTGTTTTCTCCTCTGTTTGTTTATCGTACTTAAGAACTAGTTTTGAAAAAGAAAATAGCTTATTTCTACCCTGCCATTATATTACCATTAGATTTATGTTAAAATTTGTTAGTGGGTTGTGTTACATTTAGATACTTACTGTCCTGAGCTGCTATGAGTCTTGTTTGAACAAAGTGTGTTACCGACGAACAGAGCCTCTGTAAGCCAGAGGGTAAACACGGCCTTTAATTTTTAACCTAAGTATTTTGGGATATATTATGTGTTATCATGAAAGCTTTCTGGAAAGGCATATTAACTGACACTTTGTCATTTGAAGTTTGCTACTTTGATATTTTGGCATACAGTTCCTTGTTATGGAAAAACATTTTATTGCTGAATTAGTGTTACTTAAATTGTAAGCTATTTGTTATGCCTCGACAAAATACTATATAAGTTCACAGATTTAAAAAAATAAGGAATTATGTAGCTGTAATTGTTCTTTTTTGGAAGCTTTTCTTTGCCTTTTATTGCTACCAATTTTTTATTCTTTTTTTTTTTTTTGATGTTGACAGTACATCTTAATTTTTTTGTTTTGATTGCCTTACTGGTTTCCTTCTCAGAATAACAACAATGACCATGCAGCTATGTCGGTAAGTAGATGCAAGATGAAGAAAAAGCATGTGAACTGACAAACTATGAACTGCCTGCAGGCTTATTGCTTCAATTTTTAATCATTTAATAATAGGACCCTTCTGTTTTGCTGGTGCCTTGCTCTGTACCTTGTGTGGCTGCATGAGGGACCAGGGCAGTGACCAACGTGGGGCTTTTGTTCTCGGGGACAGCTGGAGCCCCAGAACCTCGCAAGAGGCTGGTGGCTGTGCCTTGTGTCCCAAGTGAGGCAATGCAGAAGAGAATGTGGGACCTGTTAGAGGGAGGTCGGGTACCACGGTGCAGCTGTGAGACACGCACACAGAATGAGGAGAGAGTGAGAGAACAGGATAAAGAGTCAGTGAAAGGTCCATCGTTCCTGGGGTCAAGGGAATGGGTATGCTCAATTATTATTTTTTTTTTTTAAGAATATGATGGATTGCATTTAAGAATTCTTCCAAGCCCTGATTATTTTCAGGTCATTAATTTTTATATAAGGAGTTTATTTTGATTTGGCATAAGCATTTCCATGATAATGAAAGTGTTGAAATTAATATTATTCTGCTAAGAGTGGCTTCTGAATACTGAATTTCTGAACTTACTTTTACTAATTTTCCCTAACAATGTGGTTGAATCTTGTTGACTTAAGCAATGTACAGCAGCAAACGTACCCTGTGCTGCTCAGTGTGTAACTGAACAAGCGTGCAAGGCACTTACTGAGCACAGAGTGTGGGACTGACCCTGTTCTTGGGGCAGCCTGGAAGGCAGTTGGCTGGGCAGCAGCTCCGTGGGCCTGGAGTGAGGGTCTCCAAAGGGCTGATGAGGTGTTGGAGCAAATGGCCAAGGAGTGGAGGTTCAGGAAGGTGGGTTAGTCAGTTCCAGAGAAGGTTGCGGAGAGGTCTGATGGCAGTCTAAGGACAGGTACAAAGGTGGAGCCGAACTCTTCTTGGTAGGACTGACAAATTCACCTGTTGCTGTGGTGACAAGCAGAAGCTTGAGAGACAAAGTGTTGATGTTAGGGAGAAAGTTTGCATGAGGAGAGTAGTGTGGTGCTGGAGGAGGTTACCCAGAGAAGCTGCTGAATTGCCATCTTCAGTGGTTTTGAAGGCTCAGCCAGAAAAAAGGACTACGGACCTGAACTGGTGTTGACAGTAGGGGTAGGTGGCTGGGCCGATGACACTGGTGGCTCATTCCAGTGAACGTTTCTGTGATTTGAACAGCTGATGGGTGTCACGAGCAGCAGGAATATTGAATATTCTGGGCACAGAAGTATTTGCTGTTAATGTGGCCGTGTCGGTGTGGTGGCCATGTCATGGCCAGGTACCAGCAGAATTCCAGAGGTGCAGGGACAGAGGCTGTGTTGCTTTGGAAAGGCTATCATTCAAGAGTGACACAGTTTTTAATGGTTCTGTATTCTAAAGTTAAAAGAATTTAGTCTTTTGAGATTATTGCTGTTTGCAGGTTCTTTTACATCCCATTTTTAGTTCATATTGCAGTTGATAGTGTCATTAGATACTTTGAATCTAAAAGCAAAGTAAAATTTCATTACACAGCCATTAATCTCGTGAAATCAATTGGATGATCAAATTTGTGATTAAGGACATGCATTTTTAGTTTTTATTTTGGAAAGTTAAAGAAAAAACATATCTTTCATTTTCAGATCCATTAATTTGAAATATATAGGGTGTATATTTAAATGTTTTTAATCTAAGTTTAGAATTAGCTGAAGTTCTATTCTAGAGATGTGCTTTATCAGTACAAGGTTAGTATTGGATAACTCTTTGAAAAAAAAATGATTTTTCAAAGAAACAGTTACAATTTGTTCCCAAGTAGGTATTTTTTATTACTTCAGTAGCATTTGGGGCAGAGACTGGAAGTAAAATTGATTCTTAAAAATTCCATTAATGTGTTTTAGTATACTTGTATTTTATCCATAGTTCAGAAGTTGGATTTTAGTCCTGATGTTAAGTAGTATTATGCTTTAGTTGTCACAAATGATAAAAACTGTGTTTAGTTTCTTTGCATTTTCAGAAGGTTTTTCATTATGTCATTTTACATTGTGAAATCAATTCTTCAGCTTAATTTCTCAGATTCAAGAGATAAATTTTGTTATTTCCTTTTATACTACGGATGGCAATTTGTGTTATTTTATTGTTTCTCTGATTGGCAGCTAAAGCCTAATGTCACAGCTTGCAGTGAGGGTGCAGGGGTGGTGGTTTTCTGCAGCTATATTCAAAAACTGTCCATCAACATCCTCCACAGGCAATTTAGAGAATGGGTTTCCTTACCCATCTCTCCAAACGCCGCTCCGAGCCGCCTTTGACTGGCAGGGCCGGGCAGGGAGGATGGATGGACCTGTCACTGGCCCGTTAATTGTGCTGCTGCTCTCAGCCCCACATCAGGTCTTTGACTCCTAAGTGGCTCAATACAAAACAAATTAGCAGATTGTAGTCATATTTCTCATTCTATATGCTTTGACTGGGTTGAATGCGGTCCATAAATCATGCTGACTGACATGGCGTGAATGACGGAAGCTGCTGGGAGACGGCCAGCCTGGTCCCAGCAGTGCCACCAAGGTGCCCTGCCAGGGTGCATGGGGCTGACCCTTGGGGAGTTTCCTAGAGCCAAATGTCTCTTTACTGCAATTGTTCTTGGGAGAAAAGCTTTGGGGTCCTATAAAAAAGGATTTAATATGTCAGCAGATTCTCTTTACAAACGCCTTTGAAATATAAGAAGTTTGCCTAAAGGTTTCCTCTTTTTACAAACTTGTATTTCAGCAAAATGTGAAGGCTGGGTGAAAAACCAGTTGCCTTTAGCACTGTTGGCAGGTGGTTTTGCTTGTAGAATAGGGTCCTTGTTTCTTAAACTCTCCATTGGGTGAGTGGAAGAATAGGTTTTGTAGCTGGCAGCAATTAGCATAGGCACAGCTGAGATAATAGTGGTGTCTGCATGCGGGAGGCAACCGGAGCAGATGTGAGAAGCAGCTGAGTCTCTGCATGCTAGGGAATATAGGTATTTAATTGCTGGATGCAGTAACTACGGCCACCCCCCTTAAAAAATAATGGTCATTAAAAAACCCAAACAAACTAACTAACAAATAATAAACATTAATAATGTTTTGAAGCTGCGATTTGTTTATTTCTGGAAAAGGAATGTCTTATTGTTATGTTCGTGAATCCTTAAAGTTCCTCTTCAAAATGCATTATGAAAAAAAGGCAAGGAACTGAATAATTGGTGCGTGGTAGAAATTTGGAGAGAGATTTTTGTCTAGATCTCATTTGTCAAACACGAATTTGAATTTCATTCTTTTCTGAATATTGTACATCCAACATATTTTGAACTGGAAAGCACTGAATTTTGAAGAGGATAATGGTAAAGTTCACGCTTCTCTTAGTTAAAATTCAGCATTTTGATTGATACACATAGCTTCATTTTTTTTCTCTAGATTTAAGAAAATCAAGTGATTGTATCACGTATAAACTGTGTATAGTAAACTTCTATTATGTGTTGATACACCACGTGAACAATAAGCCTGTAGTTCAAGTTACATAGTTGGAAATAGTTTAAGTGTTAGGATGTTTCCATTTTATTAAATTTTAAAATAAACATTAAATGTACATGTATTGATACTTACGTAAAGTCCAAGTGGCTTTTACCGTGTCATTTCTGCATCGTAACCATTATCTTGTGCTCCAGTACTATTGATATTTGCCAGATTTTAACAATTAACAGCAGATGCTTGTTAGAAATATAAAATTCTGTCTTTTCTTTAAAATAATAGAGCAGTACACATTGTTTACTTATAAAATAAATTGAATGTTAAAATTTTTCTTGACAACCTATTAATCTGGTTGAACTTCTATTACATTATAGTGGCAGCATAAATAGGACATGGAGCTGATTTGATGGAGCAGCACATTTAACAGATGCGCTAGCTGTTCCATTAAATCAAAATGACATTTCCATTAAGTATTTCAAACCTACTACACTGTAATTAAATGAGCTGTGGCCCATTGATTCTCCTTCTTGCCTCCTTTTTTCCTTCTTTTTCCCCCCTTTTTTCCTCCTTTCTTTTTTTCCCATTCATATTGATATCGTTCTGCTTGGGGAGTAGAGCTGTGTATCTCCCAGTATAATTACCAGGGGGTCTGGAGACCTTTGAGCATGCTGTTCTTGCATTGTTTCTTACATTCCTCCTTGTCAGTTCATCTATTTTGGTCAAAAATGTGATTTGCTTTTCTGAGATTTTCAATTAAGAAACTGACATCTCATTTTAGCTATAAAGCTCCTGATAGTTCAAGGTATCCCGTTGCTAAAGAGGAATTGGCAAAAGCCATTTAATGTTTCAGTGACATGTGAGGAGAATGACCAATTCCCATTGTATTATCTACATTTTAATTACGTTGTAACAAAGAATGGATTTTTAAAGTACAAAGCATTTATGGCCAAACTTGTTTTGTATTGTATGCATACATGGGAATTCAGTGATACGAGCAAGTTATCTTACTGGGGACAAGATGTGGCTCCTCAGATGTTGGAGCAGAACTTTCCAGACAACTTGGGACAGTGAGCTGCTGTCTGTCTGGGCCGTTTTTCATGGCTTTTCTGTGTTTCTGTGAGTCAACAGTGAATGATCAACCTGAGTTTGCAGAAATCAGCTGGGAACCAGCTTTAGAGAAAAGGTGTCATCTCTTTGCTGATGGCCATGAGTGAAACCATAGTGGTGTGTGCTCCAGTAGGGGTGTTAAGGAGTTACGGTGTCTTTCCTGTAAGCCTGTTAACAGTTACCTTTGTTTCCATACGTATCATAACATAAACATCAATGGGAAAGCGTGATTTAATCAGTACATTAAACTACAGGAATTCATATAATTGCATTTGAAAGCCAAGAACGCTCTGCTGTAAAGGATTGCAGCACTGTGAACAGAACGGTGCCTGTGAGCTGGTGTCTGTCTTGATTGGTTTTCTCAATTCTAAGGTAGAATTTCAATATCTTTCAATTTTTCTGTACAAAATTTTTTATAATTTTTTGTCAAATTAATGTCTGGGTTTTGTGCTTTGGTCTCATGTTTGGAAAATTATTTGTCTCAATTACATACGCATTGTAAAGAGAAATGTTACCGACTAGACTGTGATTGGAAAATTATTTCTGTTTTGTACAGCAGAGGGCTACATTTCATTTTCTAAGTAGTTGATTACTGACAGCACTGATTTATTAAGCACCTGAAAAGATGATAGATAAGCATGAATATTTTAAATAACTTAGCAACAAGCTTTGAGATGGAATCCAAGCAATTAAAGTGCCAATAATTAGCACAAGCTGTTGTGATAAATACTCCAGCTGAAAGCAATGGGTTTAGTTTATATAAAGTTTGGGGGTTTTTTACTGACTGTTGTTAAAAATATGCAGCGTGTTGGCTACCATTACATTCTTGCTTTCATTCTGTTTGCGTTAAAAAAAAAAAATTAAATAAATCCACAAAGCTGTTCATATGCTTTAGCAACTTACATGGTCATTATTTTGGAAATGTCCTTGTATTCATGAAGACTGTTGTATTTCTGGAAGAAATATCAATAATTGCTTTAACAAGCATTTAATTTAGTTCCCCTTTTGATTTAATAGAAGCAAAGCTAGCAAGTCAAAGAGATAACAGCAAGTGCGATCTTTTTTCCTACTGGTCCAAGTCCTGCATCATTAAGACTTGGAGTGTCTATTAAATTAAGATCAGATCAGTAGTTCTTTAGTGACGAAGCATTTGTTTCTATCTTAAAACCTGTTGCTCTTTCTACCAGGGAAAAGTGGCCCAGACAGCTTGCATGTCAGCCTGCCAGCATCTTTCCACCTCCCTGATGCAGATGCTACTGGACAGTGAATTAAAGCAAATAAGCATGGGAGCAATTCAGCAGTTTAATTTAGACGTGATACAGTGTGAACGTAAGTCCATGTTCCAGAATGCTGATCTATATCTGTCTTAATTGCAAAAATGTCCTTTAATGTAAGCCATAGAGCCATCTTTTCCTATAATCTACTAAAGCTTTGTCTTTTACAGTACAGCTTCTTGTAAAAGTATTTATGAGTAAGTATGTTAACATTTAGGGGAATATTTTTTTTAATTCCAGTATCTGATTGAAATGTATGTCTGTTGTTATTCCTAATGGGATCGTAATTGCTATATCCAGTAAAAATTCTAGTACAAAATTGCCCCAAACCACTGCATAAATCTTACACCTTTATAGTTGAGGAAAAAAAGGTCAAATGTCTGTGAAATGTTAATTTTCCCTCTTGAGTTTATTTATTATGATACAAATTTTAAACACGCTGTTACGCAGGGTTTCCTCCCTCCTGGAACTACTACTGCCTTACACACGGTGCAGAATAACAGTCCTCATTTGGCAAACATCAGATGGTGGTTTATTCTCCTATTCTAAGTATGGCACCAGAATTGTTTTATAAAACTGCTTCACTGCAGTACTGAAGGGGGGTTAATTTCCTCATGTTAGTAACAGCGAAGAAGGCTTGCCCACAGCCATATTGAGTCGCTGCAACACAATTACGGAAGCTTGTCAGAGAAGTTTGTTGCAACAAGTGACATCTTACAGTCTGTGGAATAGGGGCGGGAGAGGAGATTTGGCAGAGAGTGCTTTACTCTTGGGGTCTCATTCATGAGGTCCATCACAGGCACATTCCAGGCCTCCCTGTGATGCCTGTGATTTATGTTCTTGCTCATCACCCTCCCCCAGCTTTATTTCTTGACACTCTGGGATTAATGGATGGGACAGTGACATTTCAATTAGTGCTTAGAGTGCGAATAATTCACAACTGTTGGGTATTTCCTACTGTAATGTATACATGGGTTTGACATTTTTCTTAGCAACACAGTGGAGTATACTCACGTGTCGTTTGAATAAGAAGTTATGTGAGATGTAGAAAGTTGTGAATATCTGAAGATACATTTTTAAAATTTCTTGGCAATTTTTGTCTTGGCTCTCTGTTGAGCATACATGAAGGCAGTCTCCAGGTGGGCACGCCAGGAGCTGAGGAACTCAAATCCTCTCCTCTGGAGGCCCCTGGCTTTACCTGCCTCCTCTCTGAGAGGGAAGCCAGGTTAACTTCACTGCCTTGAGACCATCCTTCATCTGCTGGTCACACATGGCAGCTCGGGAGCCAGGAGGCAGTGGGATGTGGCCAGGGCCGGCGGCTGCTCCCTCGGCAGGTCCCCTGGCCGTGTTTGAACAGCTGGAGCATCCAGCAGGGCTACCAAGTGCCTGCCTAGGTGGCCACCCTTCCACACTCCTCCTTCAGAAGCACGTGGAGCTCTGCTGTCCTGCCTGCGTGCCAGTGCCATGGGGCTGAAGTGGAGCTGTCCCAAAGGACAAGATTTGTCCCAGCTTTTGAGCCAAAGTCTGGACTCTGATTCTTAATTTCTGCCGCTGAGCAGCAAAACTGTTTGTCAGGAATTAGGTGCTGAATTCCCAGACCAACAGGGAGACACAACCAGACGGGGTTGTGAGAGAATAAAATTGTTATCAACGAACACATACACATCAATTCACATATATCCTGTATACAAAATGTATTGAAAAGTTTCAGCCTATTTTCCCCAAAACATTGAAGTTTCTGACTCAAACTAGTTTGCCCCTGTACGTAATAGTTTAATGATGATCTTTGCATTTTCACTCTCTCATATTATGAAATTCCTTATGCATGCTAAAACAGCCAACCCACCAGCCCCCTACCCCTCAAATCCTCTGTAAGCCTGGAATGAATGGAAGGGGGGAATATTTTAAAAGCTGTATATGTGACAATGTTTCATTATTATCTGGAAAAGGACCCTTAGGACAAAGACATGAAGAATGTTAATCCTGTTCTTATAATATCTTCCTAAAATGCTGTGCAGTAGAAAATATTTAATTAGCTTTGTAAAATTGTTAGCAAAATTTAAAAGCCCGGCACTGGGGGTAGAGGGGGGACTGTCTGACCGTTACCATAAGTAGATTATCTTTTGCCCTTTGAACTCATGAAATTGTAATAATGAAACAAATTCTACTGTAGTCACCTGTCAAAAATGACCCAAATGTGAGAATAAATGCTACTGCTATAATGAGTGTCCCTGCTGTTGTAAATGCATTTATAATACAGAACTGTAGTCACAGAGAGCAAAGCATAGTGTGTGGTACCTTGTGTGCTGCTCCTTCTGTAGCTGCAGTGGCTGTAGGTGCTGTGTAGAGGAACTAAAGTCATAGTGCCTTATTTAGTGCACTGGGATAAATTCCAAAGGGCGTCAGCCCCGTGAGCTGCAGAGAGGATGCAAGTACATTGAGTACAATCCCTGAGCATTTGCCAACTCTTGCCAATGCTTGTCTGTGTCAGTACAGCGTTCTTCCTCCAGTGTCTGATTGATATTTCTTATTCCTTTGGTTGATGAGGTATGGAGTCATATTCAAGTTTAATTAAATTTCCTATTACGTGACTGTCCATAACCATGACTACTGTAATACAAGTAATAAATTCTGCCTCTACTGGTGAAGCTGCTACTCTGATACTATATTCATCTGTTGCCAAACTATTCTTAGATACTCTGACGTGGTCTTAGTAGCTTCTTGTACCACTTCAGTAAGAATCTTTATTAATTTTCATTTACAGTTGCATTCCATATAATAATTTCTAGGGTTGTGAAAAGGTCTATCTGAATTCATTACTCTCAGTTGAAACCGTACATTCAGAAGTAAACAGTTGAGCCCACTGTTTTACCATCATGTTTCCTTGGACACCAGTGTCTTTCTGGATTTTAATTTCAGTTGATGATCCAAATTTTCTAACTAGCCATTAAAAAAAATAAAAAAACCCAAACATTAAGGATTTCATATTACTTTTAAATGTTAGTAGGAGTCCATGCAGCATGGTAGAGTTGAGCACTGGATCTGTACATGTTTTGGATACTTCTGTTTCCCTTACCACTGAATGAGCTGTTTCTCAAGCTTGGAAAAAAAATGTTACCTTTCACTGCCTCAGATGATACCTCTCTAAAACAATTACAGTAATATCTGCTTAGTTTTGTTACGAGCTCTAACTGAAAAGCATAAGAAAACTTCTCTCAGGCTCTTGCAGTGAGATGTCTGACGTGAACAGGGATGTGAGGCAGTGGGTGTTTCTGCAAGTGGCTGTTACAAATGTGTGACTGGGAGAAGAACAACAAGAAGTGTATTTATTTTCAAGTTTGACAATTATTGATCATTTCCTAATTTAAACAAATAGCTTTCTTTCATTACTGTAAGTGTTACCATTTTTTGTATTTGAATAAAGCTTTGCTTTCCAATTTTGCCAGCCTATTTTTGGGTTCAAAAGGAGCAGAAGTCCATTATTGATAAGCTGGCTAAAAGGCATGAGCAGGCGTTTCAGCTCTGCTGTGTGGCACGTAGAGCTTTCTACCTGTCACCTGCACGTTAAACTACCTCCCACCTCAGTGTTTGTCTTTTATTGCTCTTTGGCCAGTGGTGGGGTTTTTACAGCACGGATGCTGTAATAGAAGCAGATGTTTGAAAATATGTTGACAGCCATGGAATTGGTGTTATTTCGAAATTCTTCAGTAATCATTCACCTGGGGCCAGGAAAAGATGTGGGCTTCTGTGGCTGTAGCATTACTACTGGGTTAGAATTTTAATCGAAATTCCTAATGATACTCTTAAAGGTATTATTCTCTGGGATTATTGGAAAAATGATGCAGAAGTTGTCTGTTGGTTTGTTTATTTTTAACCACTGAGTTATTAATTTAATCTGTTTCTATCAAACTAGTTTCATTTTAGTGCTAGCTAGCATTTATATTGCATAAATCTTGATTTTCTGTTAGATTTTTTTGAAAAATTCACATCAGTAATATTTTTAACCTCTCTTTGCAGTGTTTGCTAGTTCTGAGCCTGTGCCAGGATTCCAGGGAGACACCCTGCAGTTAGCTTTCATCGACCTCAGACAAGTAAGACACTACTTGTTGGTTTTATCCTGCTAATTTCCCCTTTTGACCAGTGCCGAAGTTATTAAATTCAAGAACCTTTCATGTTTTTGCATTCCCATGTAATTAGTTTTGAAAAGCGGTTATTTGAAGTGTTATTAGTGGCACTATTCCCTGTAATTTAGCATGGAACTGTTTCTCAGGCGTGTTGTTAGGGGGCACTGTGCTGCTGGTGGTGCTATTTCGTGGAGATAAGACTGAATCTTGGTCCTGACAATTTTGTAAAGATCCTGTGCTGCCTTTTTGCAAGAGGGCACACGTCACCCTGGTGCGTGCTGGCCTCAGGCCATTTGGAGAAATTGCTTCTGTCCACAGAACTGCTCCCCGGAGAGCAAAATCAGGCATAGTATTATTTAGCGTTTCCTTTCCTTAATTTGTTGCATAGAATTCTTTTAAACGGTCAGAAAGCAGCTTTACTCCAACTGGCTGATCTTTATTCTCTATCACATTTAAGTTTAAATGCCTTAATATTGGAAGCACTTTTCCACAGTTTTTGCCAAAAGGAAGGTTTTTCCAGACTAAAATCTACTTACTCTAATTTCACGTGGTTACTTCTATTCCCTCCTCTCCGTAAATTCTGACACTATATCCACCCATAGCAATTCATTTTCAAAAGCTTTTCATACTTCAAGTAAGCTTTTTTAGAAAGGATTTATTATTTCACAAAATTGTGAGTATAAGTGTCATTTAAATAGCGACATGAATCGTTAACTGCATGTGGAGGGTCTTCAGCTTTCTGCAGATGTTGCTGATATTTTTCAGCATCATTGTGAGCCTGTCAAAGTTTTGGAAAGGAGGTGTAGAAACAATTCCATACCGAATTATCTATATAGCAGGAATACTTTTGCTTTTAGTAGTTTAATAGATTTTTCACAGGGATTGAGAAGGCATTTCGGAAGGGAAGATTCTTGAGGCAAAAGTATTCAAATTTCTCCTAATAGTTAGAAGGGACTTCAATAAGGTGTATTTTTAAATTAAAAGGTTAAAAGACCTGTTACATTCTCACAGTTATGTAGCAATGAACAATGTCTACAGTGGGATAACCTGGGCTGCGTGAGGAGGATACAGGGTCGTGGCTGTAAGATTTGTCTGTGTAGTACCTGCACATCAGGAGTTCCACTGTTCAGCATGTGAAGGTGTGCTCTGCCAGACGTCACGTACCACAAGTCCTGCCCTGACTAGCAGCCTTCCTCTTTTGGGTTCTTTTTTATTCTCCTTATATTATCAATGTTAGAAGTGCTAAACATCTTCCAATCTGCACTAAGTCAGTTTGGTTGAAGGGGAAAGATGGTGAGAGATTTTGGCACCGTTTCTGTCATCGGTGGAAGTGGTGTAAATCCTTGTGAAGCCTGTGTGTGTTTCAAGGGAAAATGTGTTTTCCAGCTATGCTGGAGGGCAGGGTGTGTACATGCTTGCTACAGGAAATAAATTATATTTCTGTATGTTTTAAGCACCAGCTGTCGAACATGTCACATAAATAGGGATTATGTTGCTTATGATAGCTCTCAGTTTATGTTAGCAACTTACATTTAGAATTCTCTTGTTGCAAGTAATGCCTTATAGAGGATGCTCTGTGAGCATCCCATACGCCATGGGAATCTAATTCTTTTCAGATACTTCAGCAAAAATCTGGGCAGCTCTTTTCATTAGCTTGCAGCTGGAGCTTGCAGATGTAGAACAGTTCTAGTATACTTGTTTTGGTTTTGACTGTATTTTTGTGTGCCTCACCAAAAGCATAAAGGTACTACAAGCAGGCATTAAAAACAACACTTGCCATTTAGTAAGGATTTGAGTGTTTTCCCTCTCTTCCTTATTTGTGATCCATTTCTGTCTTAATAGGGTGGATGACAGTTCATTTCAAGAATACTTAGAAAGGCAACAGAGCCTTTTTTCAGAAGGTTCTTATAAAAGGTCAGGCTTCTGTTTTTTAGTTTGAATTTGATACTTCTCTGTGAATTGCAGGATATGAAAGATAAGGAAGTGGGTCCCGTGGTCGGGCTTTACCTGCCCACCCGGGCTGTGCCCCGGGGTCAGGCTCCCGGTGCTGGCTGTTTGGTGCAGAGGAGCTGATGACAGGTAGGGGCTGATACGAGGGGAGAGCTTGAACCGTATCAAAGCTAAAAGGCAGGAGATTTGGGACTCAGTGAGAGACTGTAACTAAAAGATGGATCAGCAGGATTGCCCTCTCCTTAAACAGCAGCTGACCTGCGAGGGACGAGACCTTATCCTCCTGCCAGTCACCGGGTTGCTAATGGAAGCCAGTTATCTCAACAAGGGCTTACTCTCGCTGCTGTGCGAAGGCAGTGTGTAAGATTAATGAGGATTGGGCCAGGAAAGTAGTGTAGCACATTTTGCTAAAGAAGTAAGGTTGCTCACAAGGAGCCAGCTGGGAGGATGGAGAGGGAAGAGCCGCGCTTGGGTGTTACTGTGGGGGAGGAGTGGCTGTGAAAAGAACTGGTATTTCTGTCCTAAGAGTTCCTGATCCACTGTCTTCCCCGAACACAATGGAAGGACAGCACCTTGTCCCCAGCAAGTCTACTTCTTTCCCTCTCCCTTCCACAGAGGTGGAAGAGCAAACAGAGAAGCGGTTGGCACGAGGAAGAGTTGCTGCTGAGGAGAGGGCAGTGGTTAGCGCAGGGAGCCGAGAATCACGGCGGGGCAGGCGCCTACTGACGTCTCCTTTCATGAGCCACCTCTTTCTCCTTATACTAACCCCTCTCGTGCTCCTGTCATGCTTAACATGCTCCTTAAAACCCCTGGTAATCTGTAGAAAGCCCAGTCAGTAAAGGTTTTTGTGCTATTCCCATAACTGTAGTCTCTGAGCATCTCACTGAGGTGACTCGGTGTGGTTGGCTCATCACACATAGGGCATCTGTTCTCTCTTTGGTTTTCTTCTGCTGGGAGGAAAACTTGTACATGTGTAGGTGACTTTCTGATTTGTATGTTTTGCCTGCGCTCTGCTATATATGTTTGGCAAACAAGACAGAAAGTAACTTTCGGTGGGTGAAGGGGCACAATTTCTGAAGATCTTAAAAGCTTATATGTCACATGGAGTAATCTTAAAAAAAAATATTAATCCAGGATAACCATGTTTGGACATCTTGTCTATGTGAGTGGTTTACTTCAAATGGGGGAGTCCATTTTACTTGCTTCATGCTGACTGGTAGATAATGAGCGTAGTCACAAACGTACCTGGCTTTTGCATCACTGGGAATTTGTGGATGTTGTCTACCTGGACTTTGGAATCTGTAACAATAGCAGTCAGTGGACTGTTCTTCCCAAGATATATGTACCTATGCAGCTTCATCCCTGGGCTGATCAGAGGGGATTGTGTGGGTAGTGGCTGTAGAACTGCAGAATAACTCTTGGCATTTCCTTAGAGGGATGCCTGGAGTGACTGCAGGGAGAGTGTCAATATACAATTCCCCACACTAACAGAGAACCCCATGGCCATGGTCATCGAGAACCCACTTCTCCAGCTGGTTCAGCAGCCCCTGAAGCAGCAAGGAAAATTGGGTTAGATTAATGGTTCCATACAGCTGCAGTGACTGTGTCATGGCTCGTGCCCCTTGCCTTAGCATATGACCCCAGGCCGTCCCTGCGTGCGCCCTGTCATCCCACTTACCTAAAGCCACCCAGGGCCGGGCCAGCTCACCAAGGCGGTTATGAAAGTGGCATGTGCTGCTTTAAAGAGACTGGTCTCTGGCATCTCGTGACAGTGACCCAGCTCTCCTGCAACCTGCATCGCGCGCTGGAGATAATCTCTGCATAGGTAGCCTGGGTAAATAGCGTAGTGGCCCAGAGTGAGGTGGGATGAACTTTGGGGATTTTGCTGCCAATTTGGATCCTAGGTCAATTGGAATTAACCTTCAAAAGTAAACAGGTCTTAGTTTGTCCCACTTGAATTAGTCTCTGAGGGAGCTCAGCCTCTGACATGGATTAGTTTTGTCCTGGTTATGATCTATTCTTTTGTGCCTAAAGACTAGGGTTACAGGTCTGGAATATGAGGCAGTTTTTTGGGTGTCCTGGACACTTCAATACGGTGAGGAAAAGGCCTGAATCTTACAACTTGTGCATTATTCTTTGGAGAGCCAGTGTAGTGTGTAGTGGACAGGAGCGATAACCTCATGGTAGCCTGCGAGGTCAGCAGTTGCTGTCCTAGGGCAAATTTCCTGATTCTTAACCAACTGGGTGATAGTAAATGCCTATTCTTGAAACCAAATCGTTGCCTGCAGAGTTATAGCCTAGGCTGCAAATGTAGCTGAAAACCAGCACCTGATATTTAAAAGTATAGTACATTTTCTTGTGATTGCAAAGCATAATGGAAATTGCATTGATAGTTTCTTGCGTTGCTTGCCTGTTAACTTTGTAATGCATTTTCTGGTGTAACGTTGGTGAGAAATATTGCAGACCTTCTGAACTGTAGTGTTGCATGCAACAAATGTGAATTTATTTGAAGGATAAAATTCTTACTAGTACTTAATATAGTCCTTCTCTTTCATCGTCCTTCTGTTGACTCAGAAGTAACTCGCCATAGGTAGGAACCGTGTAAGAGATCCCTGGGCTTCGATCCCAGCCGCAGGAGTGTCTGCTGCCGAAGACCGGCTGACGGCTCAGTCTTACTCAATGGTTTGTTTGCAGTGTTCAATTTGGATCTATTTCCTGTGGCAGTAACTGATTTCAACTCTGGTTTGTCTCCAATTGCCCCTATGAGAAGCATGATGGAGCTCTCCCCATCTGGAGAACCCCGTGGAGAATCGGTAGGGGTGCACCCGCTCCTGGCCTCTGCTCCACAGGGGAGTCTTGACCTGAAAAAACTTCAGGGTTTTCCAAGACGGAGAAATCCCCAACAGTGTGTTTAGGGGTAAGTCTTAAAAGCTTCAGAGTCTAAAGATAGAAGTAAGCCTCTCTTTCATAAAGCAACAGTTTGGATTTTTAATTAGCAAGCAGTATAGAATATTTAATCTCTTGCTTCCTGAGGGAAGTTGCTGCTGAGCCTTCCATCTCCACAAGGCTCCCCGTCCCTCTGCCCGTGCTCCCAGCTCCTCCAAGCAGCCCCAGAGTACGTCCCACGGGCAATGTGGGTCTGGGCCCAGCTGATGTCTGACGGGATTTGTGCTTTGTGCCCGTTTCAGTGCAGCGCTGCTTATCCAGCTAACGAAGGGAGCTCCGGTCTCTGACAGCCACAGCACAGGAGCTGCACCTCTCTGAGATCAGGCCACAGATCCCTGCTCCGCTGGGGACGAGGACACAATTTGCTGGCCTCCCCCCTTGCCATAAACCCACCCTGCTCCAACACGGGAGGAGGGCTGGAGGCAGGGATACTTCTGGGCTCCGTGTCTCACATATTGGCGTCACACAGGGCAGCGTGCATATACATACCTGTATTCAAAATTGCACAGCTGTCTGAGCGTCACTGCACACTGAACGTGTGTCACTGACACACAATGGCTTCTCCTGTGTTCTTACAAGGAAATGGGAATTTTTCGTAGGAACATGACAATCTGTTTGCCAGCACCTGTACTCCCCGGTGGAGTCTCTGACTTGTGGTTTCTCCCTCTCCGCTGGGATCTGTGAAGCTGTAGGCAGTCACAGCAGGCTGGGGTCACAAGTGGGGTGTGTAGGTGTTTGTGAGGAAGATCCCAATCAGTGCTCTGCACACAGAAACAGGCCGGCTCATTACTTGGATGGGGTTTATTCCTGCCAGCTGGTAAGAATTAGGAAGCTCTGGGAACAAATGCACAGAAATTAGCAGCAGGGGGTCAAAAACAAGTAGAGCTTTGGATACACTATCTTGATAAGGATTTGAGAATAAAAACAGGATGGGAGGTCAGTCATTTCCCAGCAGTAGGTGTTACTGCCAGGAACTAAGAACTCATGCGCCAGGTATTAGGTGTATGTGTGTTCTTTGGGATGTTGAATCATTCATCAAATTCAGTGCAAAACAGATTGTATACAGTTCAGCACCTGAATGCCCCTTTTCCAGCAGAAAAGTGCAAATAATGTGTTGGTAACCCACCAAAGTTTCGCTCTGGGTCCTGGCTTACTGACCATGAGGGGACATACCTGGAAACAGGTTTGAAAAACTTAGTGTACAAATGCTTTTACACCACTTCAGTAGCCCTATTCATACCTTACTTAACTAAAACAATATACAGATGGCCATAGAACTACAAGATACACGACTCCATTTATGGCAAAAACTCTGCCGGTTTTCCAGAGGAAGGTACAGTATAGATTGTGCACAAAGGACTGTGTGGTGAGAGGTGTAATGCTTAAACTGAATGTCGTCTCCTAATTGACAGTAAAACATGCTGTAGGTACCTAAACCATGGAAGTTATCAAAACCAAGAAAATAATTTTCTTGTTGTTTCTTTAAGGTAGTTCATTTAAGGGATACTATTCTCTTAGTTCTCCACTTACTGAACCAGAATTAGATGAGCTGACAAGAAATCTGTACTGTGTATTTAGAGAACGACAGAACTCATGAAGCACTGGCTCAGCTTGACTTAGAGACCTGTCGATAACAGCCTTTTCCTAAGAACAAGCCTTTGCCTTAGTTGAACAAGAGGGTTTCTTGTTGTTCTTGGGTGAATTTATAGTTTTTGGAGCTGAGATAGGAAATGGCATTTATTGATCCCATTTGTCATGTGCAGGTGAAACACTTGACTTCTTAGAGCAGTGCAGTGGAGTTCGAGCTTCTGAATATTACCCTTGTAGAGATTACTAAAAGTTTCACTGGAGACATTGATCAAAGCAGATATTGCAAAAAAAAAAAATAATAGGCAAAAGCTGGTGTCAAGAGTGTTTAGATGGACATATCTGAGCCCCTATATAAGTACTAGCCACTGCCACATTTAATCAGCTTTCAGCTCTTCTTTTTAGTCATCATCACTTTGACAAGACAAGGTTTAGAAATAGTTTGATTGCATTGGATGATTGCATTGAAATGCACACCCAAATGGCAATACATTCAGTATAGTCTCTGAATCTTGTGTCCGTTGACATAGTGGAGAGTTAAAAAGTTCGCAGTGAAACAGAATAATGTTGAATAATTTTGAGACAGAAATACACAGGTAACCAGGGGGGGTGGGGGGCACAAGCTGAAACTCAAATGACAGTGTAAAACAGTCCCCACAGCTTAATTAAATAAAACCAGTAATGCGATTTAAACTTCTTTGAGTTAAAATTACTTTAATAAGGGTGTTAATTACTAGAGGATTAACACTGCTTACAAGTGATAATAGATGTGGTCAGTCAATAAAGGGTGAGAATAATGTTCGTTTAAGAAGGAAAAGAATCTGGCACAGGATTACTCACCAGAAAGGGATAACATTTCAAAGTGGCAAGTAAAATCAGGTGAAAAGGTTTTCAAATTGGAAGAGGCAGTGGATGTTGAATTGTGCCATCCTTACTCAGCACAAGTCTCATGTATATTGGGATCTGTTGGAGTGAAGATAAGAGGAGTAATTATTACAAATTGCATATTGCATATTTTGGAATTTTTCTCTCTTCCAGAGCAATTATAAAAAATATTTTTGAGATAGAACATTTTAAGAAAATACTGTCATCTGAGAAGTAATGAGAAAGAATTTGTTTTCCTTACAATACACCCTAAGGAGAAAATTTTCTTGTACGTGTTTCTTAGAAAAGAAGCAATAGTGGACTGTTGACATTAAGCAGAAAGGGTTTTTCCTAAAATGTTTGCAAACAAGGCAGCAGGAGAAGAAAGATCTTTTGCAAAAAGCCAACAAAAACACATTCTGAGTTATCTGGGTTTCTTGTTACTGCAACAGACTGGGCTTTTGCTTAACCAAGTTATCTAGACAAGAAAAACAAAAGCCAGTACCAGGATTTTATACAGGCTGTAGTATTTGCTCAAATGTCATTAGAGACACTTAATAGATAAGAATGTGGAAGTGAACAACACATTGTAGGAGCTGAAGAGGAAAGTGAAGGTTGTCCAGGAAAGAATATGAAACTTTTGTCTAGTGGTTTGGGCTTTGCTTTTAACTTGTCTGTATTTACATTCCTGAGCTACTGGTTGTGGAATTCCTTGTCCAGTGGTCCCCGGGTCTGCTGTGGCTTTCCCTAAGGGATGTAACCTCATCTGCTGCCAAGGGAGGTTCCGCAGCCCTACCCTGAATGCACTACCTTGGAAGAAATGACTATCTGTTTACAGTAAACTCAGGATGAGCACATCTGTAAGTGGCTTTGTCTTAGGGATTGCACTGGGTTCTTGTTTCTGGATGCAAACAGAATGGTGCTGGTTTCTGGCCTGTTGTGTCTTAGATTTCAGTGGCTTCCCACATATTCTAACTCAGCAGTGAGATCAGCTGAGATGCTTTTCTGAGCCATTGCTGTATTTGTATCTGCTTCCTGCAGGGGCTTTGCAGGGAGACTCCCTGTGTATAAAATGTTGGGGGCGTTGATGGCCACCTAAGAGAAGAATCTGGAGCCTTGAGACTGTGATTTTTTAATTTTAGATCTACAGCATTTTGAGAACAACAGAAATCTTAAAAAGAAACCAAACCAAAAAGTTACAGATTAAAAAATAATAAGACCTTTGTGTTGAAACAAACTCTTTTCCCCACCTGCTGTTAGAGCCCCGGGTGATGTGGCTCGTGGCTACTGCTAAATTCTGAGTATGGCAAATGAGACAGGAGTATTCAATTCCAGAACATAATGTGGAAGTTAAGTGGGCTTGGTTTGTGTTTAAATTTTATTCCAGTTACACCAAGTTAGATGATTTCTAATTATTCCCACCTTCTCTAAACCAGAGAAGGTGGTTAAATCTAATTTTAACATTAGATTTTGGAATTTTTGAATACATCTTTTTAGTGAAACACATCAAATGGATTTTACAGGAAGGATTGATACAAATGATCCCAGAAACATGCTTTAAGGTACAGTGCCACATTACATGCCATTCATGGCATTATTTTGAAGATGAACAAATACTTTAAAGTCAGCCTCCTACAAGTCTGGTGCAGTTGAAAAAAAAATAAACAGCCTTACAGAAAGTTTATTTAAACTTAACTGTAAAAAAAAAAACCTTCTCAGTTAATAATAGTTTTGGCAAATTTCAATGTTTAAGAGCTAGTTGCAAGTCTGTGTTTAAAAGAGAAAAAAAAAACAGAAGCCAAATGAAAATGACAGCTTAAATTTAACTGTGTTACACTAAATGTTTCATAGTTTTAAAAGCTGAAATTGTGTTTTCAAGGTCTGGTTCGGGTGGGAGGGGGATGTCCTGCTTCGGGGGGCTGCCCCGGTCACCCCTGCGTGCTGCTGGAGCGCCGTCGCCTCTGCGTCAGAGGCTCCCAAACAAAAAAAAAAAAAAGGTGAATGACCTGACCATTGCATAATACACGATTTTTAATCCACACAAATTTTACCATTGACACAGTTTTATGCTTTGTCTGAAGGGACTCGGTGTACAGGCTAACGGGCTTGACAGGAGCAATTTGGCCAGAGCCGTGCCCTCCGGTGGCTGACTGCCTGCCAGCCCCACTTTTCAAACCCTCCCCTGCTCCCTGGCTCAAAGGACGGCTCTTTTGCTGCTAGTCCAGCTTCATTCTTTAATGATGAAGAACACACTTCAGAATAAACATTTGCACTGTAATTAAACAAATCTTCTTTGAAGAGGTATTACCTGTAGCTGCGCTGTGTGTGGTGTAGGGCCTGGCTGTTTGTCACTGCTTCCCTCAGGAGTTACATCTTGGGCTGCTTGGAGTTTTAATGGGATTTGTAAAAATTATACGTTGTTAAGTGTTTTTCTGACTGTGGTGACGGCAACCAGGTTGTTCAGGTGTCCGAGCAGAGGCGCTGTGCTCTGCGGGCAGGCCCACGCTCATTTGAAGTGCCCAAGAGTGAAAACCAGCATTTGGGCTTGCTCTTAACAAGTGCAGATGTCTCTCACGGTGTACCCAAGGTCCAGATTTTAGGGAAGAATTGCGCCCTTTCAGAGCATTTAGGTTATAAAGCATTTATTTGAACACAAGGAACTTCTGATTTTTTTTCTTAGCATAACGATTCCCAGGTCCCAGTGTCATAACCCCTGAGTTTATACATTATACACTTACAAATGTGGGAGGATTGTGTCCCAGCATTCAAGATAGTGACAGATTTGATTTCCCTTATAAATTTGAAACAGATGGAAGCATTTAAATATAAACCTGTTTCACTCTTGTGAACATTTAAATGTCCTCAATTTAGGCACAATTCCTAGGTGCTTTAAAAAAAAAAACAAAACAAAACAAAAAAAAAAACCCCGTTTTAATGCAGTAGCTTAAAAACTGAAAGACACTGCCTTTCTAACACAAACTATCCTTTGAAAATCCAGGGCTCAGTTTTCAAAGCATTGCCTAGGAATTTAGCCTGCGACCCCCATTGACACTAATGGGAATTGCATAGCTAAGTCCCCATAACATCACTTTGAAAATGCATTTGTTCTACCCATCCAGAAAAGGGCAGCACAGCCGATAGGGAGACAGTCGGAGATCAAGAGATCAATTTACACTTTGAAATACAAGACCAATGTGTGTTATTCCAGTTATGTGATCGGTAGGGGGGATTTTAAAATTCACTCCATTCACAAAATAAGTCACCAGGAGTAAATAAAACAAAATATTTTGGCAACTGGCAGGCAGACTTGCTAACCAGGCTAACAAGGTACTTGTCAGCAGTAACGAAGACCAACTGATGAAGTGACAATTGCATTTGGTTGGTACGGTGTTATTTTACAATTAGCAAACTCTGCCTTTTTCCCTTGTAAGCCAGACTTTGATATCTATATTTTAAATGCTTGTGTTCTTTCTTTGCCAGCAGGAGAAGTTTAGAGTGGGTAAGACTTGTCTGTGTCAGTTCTGATTCTGGTCGTTCACCTTCTAGTTCCCATCGAGTAAGTGCTGTAATGGACAGGGAGGTGACACTTGGCAAACTGAAGGGGTGTTAAAAGGGTGTTTGTGCAGGGCTTTTTGTTAATCCCTGTGAAATAAGTGCGTGGCTGGGTAAGGTATATTCGCAGGAGCGGAGACCAAGGAGAAAGCCTCGCTGTATTGCCACTGCGGTGCCTGCGAGTCCTAGTCCAGCGTCGCGGCCCCGTTTTTGCTGGGCAGAGTATAAATAAGTGTTTCAACAAAGGGAAGAGGGTGCTGCTTCGGAGTTCACCAGCTGATGAGATTATAGCTCCGCTGAAAGGTTAACGTTATGTCAGAAATTATGAAACAACCATGATTCTGGTTGACTGGCTTCCTCTTCAGTCATCAAACCCCTTTGTTCTTCAGAATAAAAGGTGTACATGGGTACAGCATGAGCTCCTTGGGGCGGAAGACATCGGAGGGGAGATTTGAGAGTGGTTTTGTCAGTTTTCTGTCTTTATAAATGAAAAACTCCCCTTCATCTTTGGAGCTTTTTAGAGTAGTTTTTTTGGAGTAGTAATAATTGAAATATTAATATATTTCCTATTCCTTTATCTTAATGACTTAAATGATACACAGCTAACAGTAGTCACGGGGCTTCTTTTCTAGGTCAAAAGCCACGCGTCCTGGAGGGGAAAATTGCAGTGGTATTTCTGTATTCTCTCCTAAGAAAAGATTTGTCGTAGCCTGCAGTTGTATATGCTTGGCACTGTTCATTTCCCAGAAGAGTTCACCAGTATTCTAGGCTTTGGGATTTTTTTAATTAAAGAGGTCAAAATCCATTATATCTAAATTTCAAAGAATTTACCAATTAGCTGTAGTCTGCAATGCCCAGCAGGTGGCTTTTATACTATTAAAGGGAGATTGTTTCCATCTCTGATCAAAGCAAAAACAAAACAAAGGAAAATATAGAATATTTTGCTGTACACAGTGCAAACCACATGCTGTGTCAATTATAGGTGGAAACTGTATGTGAGAGACTGCTCAGTTGCACTGCTTCAAGAAAAAAAAAATCTATGTATTTTCACACTGTTCCTCTTGAGGATTTTAATGGTAATGTCTAAATCTGTTTAGATTACTGATTAGCTGAGAAGATTAGATAGCTTGCTGTTTCCTAAAATGAAGACTTTAGCATTTTCTTATTTAAAAGTAAAAGATACACATTGAAGTAGATTAATTAAATTACTTAGGAGTAAAATTAGAAAAAGCTGAGCGTGCTGGAATGTCGCAAGATGCAAAAGAAGTTCCAATTTGCACTTTTCAATGAATCTCAGCTTCCCCGATTTTTACCTACTTAAAAGAATGTTTGTGACCTTTTGACCCTTTTGTCATCCCTTGCTCAGAAAGGCCTTTATTCTGTAAGGCTTAGGTATAAAAAAATAAAAAGAGCGTTAATGGCGTAACAGTCCTCTCTGATCACCCTGCGTAAGATGTTTATGCAGAGTGTTAATAGGAGCAATTGGCCTAACAGTGTGACAACCTGCTCGGCTGGCCAGGGGCTATCTGCCGGTGGGTTACCCAGGGGTCAGGGGGGGCTGCCCGTGCGGGGACGGACCCGGCGCCGGGGGCGAGCGGCCGCAGCTGGGACCGGCAGGGACACAGGGCCCGTTTGGGGTTGTTTTTTAACTCTCGCCCTTTTTGCTTTGCCTGATTTTTTTAGTATTTTTTTTTCTCTGCCTTTTCATTTGTTCTGTTCCTGGCCGCATCCCGAGAGTCTGCCCGGGCGTGTGGCACCGGCGGTGGCAGGGGCTCTCCCGGTGTCACTGCGGCTTCGCCTCTGGGTGGGCTTGTGGTGGTTTGGTTTGTTGTGTTTTTCCCAGCAGCCATCACCCCGCTCTTGTTTGTTTGTTTGTTTG
>JAHREE010149639.1:0-12569 GCA_033628505.1 Tringa tobata | reverse complement strand
GATCTTTACCCAACTGGCTTTTGGTCAGTGGTGTTGGCTGTGTCATTGATCACCCTGCTCATGAGGGTTCCCTGGTGTCCAGAAGATATGTGTTCGAAGTCCAGCCTGTCTCTCAGTAGAGATGTAAATATCATCTCCCTTTCATTAACGTGTTGCGGCATCAAAGTATTGAAGGTAAATACAGAGGAAGTGTGGTTGCAGAAGAACTCTTCCCATAAGAAACCAGGCTGTGATATATTTTACTTCCCATGCCAAATAGGATGGGTATGATGCTAGTCTGGTACAGATTCAAAACCAGATCTGCTACTTCATTTGTAGTTCAAAAGAAAAATGGAAATACTAGAAGTGGATACAGTCCAATGATCAGGTCATTTTGGGAGTAATGCTGTGGGGGATACCGTAAAGGTATGCTCATTACTTGTTCTTTCTCTTTTCCTCTACAGCTCTGTAATGTGTTTATGTAAATGCAAGTTGGGTAGGCCAGAACAGTTGTACCTTACAGTGATCCAGATTTAACTAATGTGGAAGCTTGTCTCTTAGTGAGCAATGCCAGTTATGCAGGAGGTTATGTCCTTGGGAGATCCTTGTTTTTATGACCCATTTGCCGATTGCTTTGCAACGTGCTAAGTGAGGGTTTCTGCAGTATTACCGCAGTTGGAGGCAAATTCCCTCCAGTTACAAGTAAGAGTGATGTCAGCCTGGATCTGGCCTGTTATTTAAAGCCAGATAGTCAACTGCTTTATACTTTTCATAAATATTAAAAAGCTGTTTGTCACATTCATATCCTGCAGCAAGGTGGTAATTGTATAATGTTTAAAAATCCACTGTAAACTCATTACTTTTAATTTCACTAAATGCATGTACGATTTGCATTGTCGGATAATTTTCCAAGTGCTAGAACTCAAACCTGATCTGTTGATGGTTAAGTCGTGTATCTCACTAGTATGCAAAGACAAAGCAGAGTGTTTAGTGTTTTAGATAAAGGTACTTTACAATTTCATGTTGTAAATGCCTATATTCAGTCACTTGTTTTCCAGTTTTGGATGTGATTTATTTCCATGTCTGATCTTAATACCAGTAATATGTTTGAGGTAAACTCAGTCTAAACAGTTCAACCACTTAAAGCCAGAGAGAGTGATTCTATCGCACTGCAGCTTCTGTAATCACCCTCTAGAAAGATTAAAGGACATAAAAGAGCAGGGAAGCTGTTTTCCCCTTTTCCACACAACTGGTGTTACAGTGAGAATTCATATTGGCTGTATTCATTTGGCAGCACAAGAGCTAAAAATGAGAATTATAGTAATAATTCATTGGTCATTGCTAACTCTTCTGAATGATGCTGGGAATAAGATTGTTAGGCTGTGTACGTAGTTGACAGTGTTTCCATGCTGACTTTGTTTTAAGACTCTGCCATCCAGGTGGGAATCCCAGCCCTATCCTGGACAAGGCAAGTCTGTGGCTGCACGTACTGCAGTAGGTTGAAGCAGCCTCTTCAATGGTCTGGGGAAAGGCCAGATGCTGTACAGTCTTGTCTAAATCAGTGCAGTTTCTGACCTAGTGGAGCTAGTGTGGATTTTCCCCAGCTCATCTCCAGTGTGATATCTCTGCCTGTCTCTTGAGCTGTTAGGAGAAAAAAATCTGAGAGGAGGTACTTCCTTTTTTTTCTTGAGAAAGCGTGAGGCTTGTTCTGACTGCAGGTGTTTAGAAGTGTTGGCAGAGATAGCAGAAAATACAGACTGATTTAAATTATCACACTGCATTGTCCTTTGCTGTTTTGGAGGCATGTTTGGTTGCTTGCCACCTTGCTAGGCAGACTGCTGAGGTTTTCAAGCCTCTTTTTTTTCATCTCATTCCCTCTTGAGGTTTAGCTAAGAAGTTGACAAATTTTGATGCCTGTCCCACTTGTGTTCTTGTGTTTATTGCCATGTGCTGGTGGTCTCTGTTTTATTTGCCAGCTACCTTATATGCATGGAAGTAGCATCTTTAGAACCAGCTCAAATTTTAATACAGTAGCTCTGTCTCCTTGCTGCCCTCACAAGTCTTGTCTTCAGGAGGGGAAGCTTCTGTTCTCTTCCTCCTGCTCCCCTTTGAAGGAGTTCTGTTTGAATGGTTGGGTGAATATTACCTGACCTTAGCAAATGGTAACGGAAGAACAAATAAAATGAAATGCTGTTCTGCTGACACTTACTTTGGGGAGAACATAGGAGATAATCAATTTCTAAAGAGAGGTACCAGAGTATGAACTTTCCCAGGCTGGTGTGAAGAACTTCCTTAACTTTTTGTTTTGAATGCATCTTCTGTCAATACTCCTTTAATAGTCTGACAGTCTGTTGATCCTATGCACTTCCTGCTCTGACATGCTGGAAAAGGATTTATTTATATTTATATTATGTCTCAATCACACTGTTCCTTGAATCTTTACCTGAGCCTTTGTTATGTTGTGTTGGCATTTTATGAACCAGAGCTTTTTTGTCATCTGTATTCTGCATCTGCATCTTCTTCTGCTATGTGTTGTCTCTTTCTTTCCTTGTTTCTAAAGCCGTTTTGTCACAAGAGAAGAAGCTTGGTCCAGGCTTGCAGCATGGTGACCTTAAACAACCTTCATATTTCTTACAAATGTTTAACCCATTTAGTTGTCGAGCCCTGATGGGAGAGACTAAGAATAGGTCCAACACGCCCATCCACCGGATGTGTGGCAGACACCCTGCAGGTAGCATTAAGTTGGTTGAACTGCATTCTGGAAGATGTCTGACCAGCTAAGCTCAATAGAAGCTGCCAGAGCTGCCTAAGAGGCTGAGGGACTAAATTGAGCAGTTAACCTGCAATGGTGCTACGTACCTGCTTCTCTTTTTTGGGTTGTGCCCCTCTAGTGTGTTTTTGAGATGGTTTGGTTTAGTTACCAGTAGCTGCCTAGAGAAGGTTCTGCACACACATGGGTACATGATCTGTACAGTCACTGTCTCATGTTTGGAACAGTCTTCATGGGAATGGAGGGGTTTGTCTCCAGCACTATCTTTTTGTTGTTTCTTTCCCGTTTCCTCCTTTGTCAGGAAGAATCAAAGGTTGATTTAACCTTTCAGCCAGTTTTGCAGCATGCCTGCTGTGGAAAATGACTGCAAAAGATGGCCGTGGACAGCCTTGGTTGCTTCATAAGGGTGTGGAAGGAATTACTGGTGGTAGTCCATGTGCAGGAGGAAGGAGTGACTCCTGGAGGAAACAGGAAGAGCGTGGCTGGTGTGGCACTAGAGAATTTGAGCAAGGAAACTGCCTTATATCTATTATGTTGCAAAGGAAAAAGTTGATATATCCATTTAGGTGCAGATGAGACTGGCAATATGTCCAAAATGTTTTTTTGCTCTGTGAGAAACTGGATGTGAGAAACTGACAGAAAGACAAGATGTCTCAAGGCTTGCTTGCCGCAAGACTTCTGTTGCCAGTGTACATGATAACAAAGGATGTATGTCCTTGGTTCTCCAAACAACTGTACCGTGTTTACCCCAAAAACTTGCCTGCCTTGCAAGGCTCAGCGCTGCTCATGAGGCAGAGGCGAGGGGGCCTCGTGCAGCAACCGTGTTGGACAATGACTGGATGAGTGCAGGTAACTGTCACAATGATCGGTCAAACTAGAGGTCAACAGGAGTTGTTGTACTTAGTACATTACTGTTGTACCCCACTGCAATGGGGACCCCTCACCATCATCACCATACCCAGCTAGAGTGGCTGAGACAGGTAAGCACAGGTGAAAGCCATAAGAATAAGCAAAGCTTGCCCATGTTCCCATGCTAGGCCTCACCATTTCTGTTGTGCACGGGGGAGAAGTAGGTCATTAAACATGTATGTGGTGGAAGCAGGACTGCGGGGTAAAAAGGAGGTGCAGGTATTGCACTTGCTCTTGCTGGGTTTCCCTGTCCTTTCTCCCCTCCTACAGAGCTGGAAAGTAGGTGGGTAATGCTTGGCACGTGCTCAGCAGTGACAGACCTGGGTAAGGTTTGTAAGCTGTCACCAAAAGGGGCTCAGAGTTGAAACTGTCCCTGTTAAATTGTGGGTATTGTGCACAGTGGTCCTGGAGTGCAGTAGTGGAGCACAAAATAGGTTTATCCCAGGAAGCAGAGCATGCAAATGAAAGGGAAAAACAACAGCTTTAAAAACCATGGTTTATTGATAGGATGTAACAGCTGAATATGAACTGCCTAGCTGTTTGCAGTATAAATCTGTACACTCCAGACAGATCATCTCCCTCTTCCAAGTGTTCAGTATCAGTATAGAGGGGTCCTAGGAAAAGACTTGCAGTCAGAGCCACTTCCAGTCAGAGACAACTTCAGGTGTTGAGTTTATATTCTCTAGCAACAGTAAGCCTTGGTGTTTTCCCAGCTGGGGCCAAGTGGCTTCTTGTTCATGACACATTTGCATTGCTTGGCTTGGCTTTCCGGAAAGAGAATGGAGAACTGAAACGATAGAAAATACCCTTTGTTGTTAAATATGTATAGCTATAATATATATCATGCCTTGGTAACGTACCGTGGCACGCAGCAAACTGATTCTGTTGGGTTTTTTTCCATGTAGAGGTTGATTAAAGTTTTAGGCAGTCAAAATCTAGGTCCTAGTGAAGACCTTTCAACCAAAGCCCATTTTGATCTTCTGTTTCACTTTCAGTGGGCTTTTTTTGACCCGTCTTTAACTTCCTGAACATACATCACGGAGGTACAACTATATGTATCAAGCTGTCATTTTAAAACCTGCCATCTACAGAGGAAAGAAGTGTGGTTGTCATCAGAAGTGGAGGTAGGGGCAAGGTCAAGGAAGACTGGTTTTCAAGACAGAAAGCTGGAGACCTTTATCTGCACTGTAAAACAGAATAACATAGGCTATTCCAGTCATGGGTTATAGTTAGAACAAAGCAGGCCGCTTCACTTAACGGTTAGGAAAGTCTAATGAAGACCCAGTATTTTAAATGATACAAATGAGTCTTCACTCCTCACACAATTAAGTTTTCCTTGTTATTGGCAAACATTATACTTGGAGTAGAGTAACATGACCTTACATTTCCTCAAACTGATTATATTTAGATTTTTGTCAGGCCTTGGTAGAGTGTGTGGGAGAATTCTGCCTGTTAGGTTTTTATCTTAAATCTTGTGGCTAGTGACAGACTGCCTCTTGCTGTTACAACAGCAGCTCCGCCTCTTTCCAACATTAATTAGGAGAGGTTACACACGATTTAAGTAAACTAGTCCTGAGGCTATTTTTGAGGATGACCACAAAGACACAGGACGTGCGGGGAAGAAGGAGGGAAGAAAAGATTAATGGTTAACAGGTTTCTTAGGTTCTCTTCTGATTATTTTTTTTTTTAAATGTATTTTCTTTCAGGATAGGGAAGGGGTTAATAGTTAACCACTGGTAATGCTGCAAAGGTGCCGCACCCTGGTGTTACAGGAAGGATGGTTAGGGACGCGAGGAAAAAGGGGTGACCTTTGGATTGCTTTTGTTCAACACGATAGAGCTCAGCTGAGTCACGTTGACTGCATGCTTGTTTCTATCCCATCACAGCGCAAAGCAAGATTATATTAGCTTAACACGTTGCTATAAATCAACTGGAAGTAAGTTCAGGTTACCCTGCATTTGGCAGCTGACTGGTTAATACAGTTTGGCAGATAATTGGTAGTTAGCTAAAGTGGTGACTTGACTGTTAGCAGTCATCTCTCCTTCGCCTCAGCTCCTTACAAGACCACCTTGCAACATTGGTTCCTTGCGATCCTAACTGGAAGCAGATGGGGTTAAAGATGGGTAGCTTTGGAAGGCAAGCTTCTGTGTTTAAATGTGGGACTCTCAAAGGTGCTAGGCATAGAACTATCTGTTTCTTTCAAAAGTCCTTGGAGCTGTTTGTGTAGATAAATACAAATGTGTATTTAAATGCCTACCAGGTGAAAGCTTTGGGTTTGGTGGCAATTTAAGCCTGAATGACTTTAGCCACGGGTCGCTCTCAGTGTAAGAATCCTGGATTACTTAAGGTATAAACAGCACTTTCCTACCTGATCATGTCTGGGAATTAATTTTTCTCCAGCGGTCCTGAACTTTCAGGGAGAATACTTGAAGCACGTTACACTGCCAGTGTAAGGGAGATTCCTGTCCCTGTACTGCAAATAGTAGTGTCCCCTTGGATTGGACTTAGTTGTTATCATATTGGCTTCTAACACTGTCTGAGACACCTTGGGCTATCTGAGATGTTCCCTTGGGTCTGGTACATAGGACTTGGGTAGACCCTCACCCTTTCTGAGGTAGCAGTTGGAACCTGTTCATGATAGAGATGTCAGCACAGGCGTGGAGCTGCCTGCTGTTGGCTCCTTTGTCTTGAAGAAAGAGGCAGAAAGGCCAGTCCAGCAGCACCTGACTGCTAGGCTGAGGGGTCAAAGAGGGGAGTTGATACTTGTGAGTGTCAACTACTAGTAGTTTTACCATGAGCGGGTCAATATTTGAATTATGGCTAATAGAAAGGGCGTTTCTCACTTCCTCTGCTGCCAGAGACGTTGAAAATTTCAGTCTTCCTTTTCCAACAGATTAACACTCATTCTGGTCTTTAACAGCAGAGACAACTTGGGTTAAGATGTTTTTGAAAAGTTGTGGGTTTTTTTATTGAAGACTTTCCATTGAAGACTTTTCTTTCTCCAAAACCTATGTCTTGCTGACTCCTGTGGGAATGTCATGTGTGGCTGAACATCTTGAATACAAGTTCCTTATCTCCAGCATAAGATTTAGGGTTGCCAAGGATTTAGGCTGGGGGAGTTCTTGAGTATTTGAACTAAAACAGTGTTTGCAATGGACAGCCACTACTCTGTGCAAAGAAAACTTCCAAAGCCTTGTAGAGTCACCATGAATGCAAAGTGTTTGTTTTGTGGATTAGGTCAGTGTGAGTGAATCTTCCTGACTTCCTGAATTAAAAATCATGCAAACTTGTAGACTTTCGCATTCTGCTAGTGCTAACACCTGTGTTAGATAAGCTTGGGTTCAAGCACAGAGGGCATTTGCATGCCTTCAAGTTGTAACGATATCAGCTATCTTTACTAAGCATCATTCAGTGTGGAGGAAAAGGGATTTCCTATTTATATTAGCAACAAAGTCATACAGTCATGAATGCTCCTGGCTAGAACATGTCTTGCAACACTTGTTCTTACAAAGCATTTCTTCCAGAATGGGTGCAAGACCAGTTTTTAATTAAATATTATGCACTTGACCCTGACAAATCCTTTACGCTCACGTCAAGACTATCTTAGTGTGTAAAAGCGATTAAGAGAGAGCTTCACAGATGTTCCTGTTGATCAGCAGACTGTGAGGCCGTGTGATGGCCTGAGCTCACCTTGCAGAGAAATTGACTTGTTCTATTTCTCATCCTACAAGGAAGCCAGCCTTTTGGAGGGCTAGCCTGCAGATGAAGTGTAAAAAGTCACCCTTTGTGCATGTTTTCCTCTCCTGAAAAGCACTGTAGTTAATCTGGCAATGCTCAGAGCACTTCTGTCGTGGCCCAGGAATGCAAACTGCTGGATGAGATGAGATGGGTTTCTATGGACTGATTTTTTCCTACCCTGTGGCTTCAAGCTACCAGTTGTATGTTGAAAGATAGTTTATGTAATTAGAATTTATGTGGTCAGTTTTCTTTAAACGTCATGTATCCATTTCTTTTGCCTTCCAAATGTAGTTCTTTTTCTCTGCTTCCTCTGCTCCTTCCACTCAAGTCCAGAGGATTTGGGAGAAAAAGGACTAGTCAAGAGGAAGCTGATTACTAAAGGATGAGCTACCATCCAGGAGGACCAGTAAGATATTGTCCTCCCTGTAATCTCCTGAAACCAGTCAAGGAGTGTTTCCCCCCTGCCATTGGAGACTTTTGTCTTTCAGAATGTGAGTAATCCCAGGGAAAAGAGTACTTAAAGTGTCAGAAACAAAATGATTGCACCAGGTGGATGTCAAAGTATGGTTGTTTCCAGGAAAAATGCATGGCTTGCCATGTAGTTTGTGACTTATTCCACTGAGTGGCTTGGTGTTTACAATACTGCAGCTGTTTCTAATTCCAGCCAGGTCTCAGAGTAACAGCCCAAGCTGATTTTGATTGTCCAGCTCTTGTCCTCCATGTCCTTTTAAAACAGACTGTGAGCTCTGTCTTGTGTAGCTTTTACTCTCCTCTTGTAAGAATAGGTTTCCATTGCTTTCATTATCTTGACAGCCCTCTCTGTGTGTGTTCTAGGTGTAGTTCATCTATAGCAGTAGAATTGTACATGATGCTCCAGAGGCAGCATCTGTGTTGTAGTAGTAGGCATACTACTTCTGTCTCAGAGTAGTTTATCTGCAGTACTGGCTAGTTTTGTGTTTCCCTTTTTGGTGGCTGAATCACAGTTTTGGCTCCAAGCCATTTCTGGATTGCCTACAGCATGGTCAGGTAGTTCTCCTTTTTCAGTGGATGAGCTTCCAGAATTTAAGAGTTGTTTAGTCTACAAGTGTTTGATCTTGTGCTTCACCCTATTGTATACTATTGTATTAGTTACTTGATTTACTTCTGAATTAAATCCTGATTTGTTTCTAGATACTGAGGACCCGCTTCAGTCTTGATGTGCTCTCGTGTTAGTCTGACAGCTTTCAGATCTGACTTTTTTTCCTGCTCTGTCCTTACTTGTAGTAACTATTTTGAGGAGGCAATACAGTTAGGTATATCACCCCTTTAAGATCTTTAGGACACTAGCTTACGAGCAGATGACTGAAGGCTGTGTCTCTAGAAGGGAGGGTGGCTTCAGTGTCTCTCACGTTATGTATGGCATCCTTCTCACTGTCAGTGGAGGACTTGAGTTAATGACTGCACCAGCGACAGGCCCTTCAACAGGCCCTTGACTGTCAACTCAGTCCAGTGCTGCTCCTCTGTCAACCTGGAGCAGAGGAGTGAGGAGTGACTTGTGCCCATGTGGCTCAGACCTGTTGTCCCTGAATCCCTTGCAAATGTCAGAGTACTATTTATTTCACCAAGGTCTCCAACCTTACCTAGGTGGTCTTGGAAATTATATTGTCGACCCTGCACAGGTGCAACACAGGAGCTGGTTTGTCACTGCCAAAACTTCTCCGCTTGTAGTTGCTGTGCACTGGAGTGCTTCGCAGCATCCGTGCATAGCAGAAATGATCTGGGAGAGAGACAGAGGCTCTTCTGCTTAAGTTCAAGAGCCTCATCTCTCCACGATAAGGGAGGTACCCAGACTGTTTGTAGCATGCAGACACAGCCTGAGAAACTCAGCTGTCACCAGCACTCCCCACCCAAAAGCTTTGTCAGCCTGGCTCCCCGCACCAGCCTTCTCTTTTTTTAGCAACCCAGACCAGGGTCTGGCCCACCCAGTCCCAGCAAGCAGGGAGGGTGGAACATTCCAAGAACACTGCCTGTCTGCAGGGAGATCACCCATATGCTCAGCACAAAGCTGCTGCTGTGTTATTGCAGCCCTGCTATAGCTAAGCATTCCATATGTATGTCCTTCTGGTTGAGTGTAAATATGTGAAAGTACTGGCACCAGGGTGGGAGTGATCCTCTTGTATTCAAAAGAAGGAAAAAACCCAATCTTTAACATGCTGTATTCCAGCTAGTAAAAATCTACAGCACTGTGACTCAATGTTTGCAGTGGAAGGTTGCTGGTTATAGAAAGATTGTCTCCCACCACTGTGTGCACCATCCATCTATAATATTGAGTGTTACCGGGTACTCTAAGCATGGTCTGTATCTTCCTCTTTTTCCTGTCGGGAATTAAAGTCCAGGCTTACTCGAGAAGTCATCTGTGATTGCTGCTAGTCTTCCCTGCTGGAACACTGGGTGCAGGAGGGAATTTGGATCAGTCTGCAAGAATAAGCCCCGAGTACTGGAGCTGGGAGGCGCAGACAGTTGTATACAGGCAGGGGCAACGCTGTGTTCTTGCTAGTGATGTGCACCTTTGCACGGTATGGGCAGGAGTGATGAAATGCAACACGTCACGGGTGGTGTCCCTGACATGCTGATAGCTATTTGCACAGTCTTTTCCCTTGTTCCCCAAGTCTGGTACCTCTGTAGTGCGACTGTGACATGCCTCTCAATGTGACAGGAAGATTTCTGGATCCGTGAGACTGCACGGCCCACTGAGCTAGTATTGAAGAGCTGTTCCTTTTTGCTGTCCAGCAGTTTAAATGTTGATATTCTTTTATTTGTTGCTGTAACCTCAAATTTTCCTGACTGGAGGCTAAAAGTGGGCATGAGAATCACACGAATTTTGTAATGTTGTTTTTCCTCTGCTTAGGCGAGTGCAGATCCTTGTCATTCGTGGCAGCCTCAGCCTTCATGGGCAAATGCTCTAAGGTCTAATTTGCAGTATTTTTTGATTCTCATTTTACTGTTCCTCACCACCACCTTCCCTTTCCTGATTTAGAAACAAGAGCAGTGTTTAAGATCACATCCACTTGCATTTCCTTGAGTCTGTTTCTTCATACAGACTACTGAAAACCTGGAAATATTTTGTCCTGTCTTGGACATGTTGTTAATTTCATCCTTCATGATAGGAATAAGGTAATTAATTTTCTCAACATCTTAATACTAGCTTTGTAGAACAATTGTGTTAAAGCAATGTTATTATTTGTGTTTCTGTTTACTCTTTGGAGTTGTCTTTCATCCCCTAGAGGTGAACATAAATCCAAAAACAAATTATAAGGAGAGATATTTTTTCTTAATCTCTGTGATCCTTCTCCCTTTTTTTACTTTGCCCTTAACGAGACTTATAGCTTAATCTCCAAGCATGTGCATCATTGCCTGTACCCAAATAGCCATCCCTGAAGTAATGGGAAGAAGTGGGTGTTAGCACAACTCAGTATCGGGTAATCCAGTGAAGACCATTTGAGTCAGCTGTAGACCTGTGCCTGCATACCAGTTTCTATTTTTGCACTAACTTCTACGTGGGCAATTCATTACAACAGCAGATGAATGTTCTTACTTCTCTGTGTTTCGAGGAGAACTGCCCAAGGAGGGGTTAAATACTATGGCGATAGCATGTACTGTAGGGATGTGTATGTCTCAGGATCATTTAAGGAAGAAAACTAGAGCTGTCAGGGCAAACATGATGGGGAGGAGTCACAAGGGTTGTTGAAGCAATTCCGATGACACATTAGCATAGCAAGATCTTGTTAATGGCTTAGTCTTTAAGACAATTCTTCAGCATTCTGCAAGTCAGGGCAATTCTGGATAATGTACGTTTCTCAATTAAGGAAGAGATTGAGAAGGCAGCGGGAGGCTCCAACCTGAAAATTACTTCACGGTAGTTTACTAAGGAGGAGTTTTTTTAGGATTATCCTAAGTGAGAGAGTGAGTACATGCTGTTTGACTCAGAGCCCTAGGTGAAACTATACAGTTTTCTCTTAAGGGCACAGGAAGAAAAACAAGATGAAAAAAAAAATGAATGGGAAGGATCACAGGCATAAAAAATTTCTTCTGTATCCACTGGCTTTCAGTCTGTCCCTATCTGTTTGCAATATGCATGAGTTCGATGAAGTTGGTAGTACAGCAATAAAAAGGGCAACTGAAGACGTAAGTTTGCTTGTGCAGTAAGCTCTACTTGAAGTAATTTCCAGTTTGTGCACAAGCTATTTAGACTGGTAAACAGAATCCTGGATATCCTGTAGCTTGTGCTGATACAGTTCTAGCAGAGCAACCTAATCCTGTTAGTGTTTTGTTACTGACAAATAAAAGCCATGTGCTAAAAGGAGGTAGTTAGCAAATGCCTTTACAAAGGCTGAGACAGCGCTTACCTTTGTTTGCTTATAGCTTTCTTACTATACCCTTTATACAAGGTAGGATGTTGGGATTATTTGGGTGACACTAAAGGTATCAGAGCATTTGTGGACCTGATGGGATGGTGAGCATTTGGTGAGGAAACTCTGCTTTCTGTGCACGCCATGTAGGAAACTTTGGTGCTTAAGGTGAATCTGTGAACTTGCTCTGGGAGTCAGCTACACGTTTACCCCTTTGTGGACTTTTTTTCTTTAATAACAGAACCAGGGTAAATAAAGTGATGTACATGCCTTGCTGCCATAGGGTGTCTTAGTTGAAACACCATTTAAAAAAAAAAAAAAAAGTCTAGCTTTATGTCAAATTTCTTCCAGCTTCAGTTCCTGCAGTTATTGTGCCCGAGTATTACTTTGATTCTCAGATTCAGGGGGACCTCGCATCGGCAAGATGATCCAGTTTGAACAAGCATCAGGCTAGAGCGGGCTCCAAAGTTAGACTGAAGACTTCAAGTTCCAAGCATATTTTGACTTGAATTGAACAGACTATTAATAAAATGAACCTGGCAGCAAATTCTCTGCTGACTGTAATCAAACACAGCTCCTGTGACAGTCTCAGCTGCAGTGGTGCTACCAAGAAAAAAAGCGAAAAAGTGGATGAAGGTCCTTATGTAGTGAAAGCTTCTCTTGTATCCTAAAGTTTCATAATGAAAGATATTCCTTCAATAAAATCAGAAAAGAAAGCAAAGGTTTAGTAGCTGTTTTTTGTGTGGCCCTGATAAAGGATGTTGATAGCTTATGGAAAAGCGACT